>CM050163.1:26098135-26400635 GCA_027410445.1 Discoglossus pictus | reverse complement strand
TGTGCCTCACTCTCCATGACCGCAACACACAATGCTGATCCACTTGGCATTCATGGCAAAGACACTGGAGTGGGTTGCCAGTTCCTTCTCCAGTTCGCATACAGCTCCCGATATTCCTAGGTGGTCACCCATCCAAGGACTGCTTGGCTTCAGGGTGGTGTGACTGCTTGCTTCCCTGAATGGAAATCGAACCAGTGGTGAAAGCACCGAATCCTAACCACTGGAACACCAGGGAACCCATAAAGAGCATTAAAAATGACTATTCATTGTACTAGCAGTTTTTCTATACAGTAAATCATTTCTGAAATATTTTGAATTGATTTTGCAGCTCAGTATGCTAATGTGCAGCTCAGTATGCTAATGTACAGCTCGATATGCTAATGTGTACTTGATAAGGGTGGGATAGGTGTGTAACTGCCAGATAACATTGGGGGGTTTCATTTTGGCCACTACAGAGACAGGCAAGCAGACTATAATTCTAATTGGCACATCAAAGCTGCTAATTAATATGCACAAGCTAATCATTTGCATATAAATACTGCAACAACAGAGAATTTCCTAGGACCGATCCACTTTAGAAAAAAACGGATAACATAGATCCAGGTTTTCATGCTCTTTAATAATAACCTAAAAAAAATCGATCAATGCATCAGAAAACATTGAAAATGAAACTAAGCATTTTTAGTCAAATTAAATTCACTTATACAGATGTACATTATTATATGAGCCCCATTTTGTTCTGGTTATTATGATATTCCACGAGTGTATTATAACATAATGGTGTACAAGAAGGCAACCATGAACAAATCAATATGCCGTTATTGGCTGCTTGGGCCATTGTCTCACAGAGGCTTTGTGGCCTCAAATCTATCTAGATGGGTCACATCTGAAAGAGATAGTTACCCCTTTCTAATGGGGGATTGTCTTACTTTTAGGAAGGACTGGTAATTATTTAGCCCCACTCACAAAATATGATAAGTTGCCAGTGAGGAAACCACATATGTGTGCGTCATTCAGTCAAGTCTGTCTCTCCATGACCTCATGGACTGCAACACACCATGCTGATCCACTTCATGGCAGAGATACTGGTTTGGGTTGCTAGTTCATTCTCCATTGGGGCCACACTGGGTGGTCTTCCATCCAAGTACTGACAAGGCCCAATGCTGCATTGCTTCAGAGTGGTGTGACCCTTTTGGATCCCTGACTGCAATTGGACCCAGGTCACAGAGGTGAAAACACCAGACCCTAGCCACTGGACCACCAGGGAACCCCACTACATGTGTAGGCACCCAATAAGTAGTAATTAGAAATGTAGGAACCCAGGGAAACATGGATATAGTGCTCATCCTATGATGGACTGCTCAGCTACTGCTCAAAGTCTCAAAGAACTTGATAAGGAACTCCCAATAAGCTGATGCCTTCATCTGACCCACCCCATGATACTTACATCCCACCAAGAAGGAACAATGAAGGTGAACAGGTGGCAGATTAAATGCCTAGGTCATGTTGACCAGGTCTGGTCAAAAGAAGAATTTTCCCACAATAAAGTTTGGTCCATAGTTTCGCTGAACATGCTGGGTTCCTACTTAAGAATGGAGCGTACTATCCAAAGTAACCACCATTTATTTAGGCTCATTAGATATCTACCATGGCTACCATGGGCAGGCAACAACATGACTAAACTGGAGATTGGAAATTAGTGATCTTGATCATAACTTACAAAGCCCTCAAAAAAATGAATCCTGTGCATCTCCAATTATTATAGTTTTGTCATTCAGTCATGTCCGATTCTCCGTGACCATATGGGCCCCAGCAGTCCAGACACATATAATGTTATGTCGCTGGTTGTGCTTATCCATAAGGTTTCCTTGACAAAGGTATTGGAGTGGGTTGCCAGTTGCCTTCTCCAGTGGACCACAATTTGTCTGACCCGTCCATCTTGGGTGACCCTTAATGGTATAGCTCACAGCTTCATTGAAGTACACAAGCCCGTTCACCATGACAAGGTAGAGATTCAGAATGGTATATAAGCATTTAGAGAAAGCACAATCACATATATAGTTGTGAGCGTACGAGTCGTTGCTCACGCTTGCGGGCTCGCGTAGCGAGCCCGCAAGAACTGCGTCCCTTGCGAAGCGAGGGACGCAGTTCGCCGCAAATGCGGGTCCTCGCGAAGCGAGGGCCCGCATTTGCGGTTGTGGAGGCTCAACGTCGGCTGTGTTAACACACACATACACACACACGACTTTTTTAACAGAATAAACCCAACCGCCCAGCCAACAAAAACCCAACAACGTCCCCGCAAATGCGGATCCTCGCGAAGCGAGGGTCCGCATTTGCGGTGGTGGGAGCATCCCAACATCGGCTGTGTTAACACACACATACACACACACACAACTTCATAACAAAAAAAAACTCAAAGTCGCCTCACACGCTTACACCCAGACACACAGACGCAAGACTTAACAAAAAAACAGTAAAAAAGGCCCTTCACACGCTCTTAACACACATACGCACGACTTAGAAACAAATACACTGCGTCGTACACGTAAAAGCTAACTGCGTATATCGCAAAAAAATACGGCAACATCGCAACAAAATACGGCCGCATCGGAAAAAAATACGGCCGCGAAAGACCCATTCCAACCGCCGCGCATCAAAACATCACAAACACAAGAAATAAACACAACAAACACATAAAAAGCTTACTTACAGCACGGGGGGGCATCCGGCACCTCCAAAAGTTCATTTACACGTCCATTTAAGTCAAAACAAAGAGTTTAAACGAACGAAAATCGGCTAAGCGAGAGAAAAAATGGCCGCCGAACAAAACGAAAACGAGGCTCCAGACGTAACTACACTACACTTACTCGCAATAATGAAACACATACTATGCGGAACGGATCACACTCATATTAAACACCATTTTAACCACTACTACGCACAAAATGGCGGATGGAACGCAAATTGTAAGCTGGAACGCAAATAGCGCATGCGTATTGCGTTCTAACGGTCTAACTTTCCAGAATGTTCTACAAGTTGATAAATACTGTCTATTTCACAGAGAAAAATACATTTCTCCTCAGGTGATGAACAGAGTGACTTCTGAGATAACTGCTGCTAAAACTTGAGAAGATAATTCTTTCCTAATTTACTACTTTACATTGTGCAAATTACAACTGAGAGGTAAGCTATAATATATTACTTATTTTCAAGACAGGACATCAAAAAAAAAAATTAAACAAGACAAAGAGGTTTATGTATACTGACAAGTGACACGCACATATATGCGTATAATGTATACTGACATGTGACACGCCCATATATGCGTATAATGTATACTGACAAGTGACACGCACATTTATGCGTATAATGTATATTGACAAGTGACACGCACATTTATGCGTATAATGTATATTGACAAGTGACACGCACATTTATGCGTATAATGTATACTGACATGTGACACGCACATTTATGCGTATAATGTATAGTGACAAGTGACACGCACATTTATGCGTATAATGTATACTGACAAGTGACACGCACATTTATGCGTATAATGTATACTGACATGTGACACGCACATTTATGCGTATAATGTATAGTGACAAGTGACACGCACATTTATGCGTATAATGTATACTGACAAGTGACACGCACATTTATGCGTATAATGTATAGTGACAAGTGACACGCACATTTATGCGTATAATGTATACTGACAAGTGACACGCACATTTATGTGTATAATGTATAGTGACAAGTGACACGCACATTTATGTGTATAATGTATACTGACATGTGACACGCACATTTATGCGTATAATGTATACTGACATGTGACACGCACATATATGCGTATAATGTATACTGACATGTGACACGCACATTTATGTGTATAATGTATAGTGACAAGTGACACGCACATTTATGCGTATAATGTATACTGACAAGTGACACGCACATATATGCGTATAATGTATACTGACATGTGACACGCACATATATGCGTATAATGTATACTGACAAGTGACACGCACATTTATGCGTATAATGTATAGTGACATGTGACACGCACATTTATGTGTATTGCCCCTGCAACAAACTAATTAAACAACTACATTTAAATTACATTAAAAAAAAATAAGTTGGAACTATTAAAATACTATTAAAATATGAGTCATGTATACTGATATGTGACACGCACATATATGTGTATCATCTATAGTCACATGTCACACACACATTTATGTATGTTGGCCAAAAATAAAAATAAGGCTAATTTAACAATTAAAATATGATTCATGTATAGTGATATGTCACACGCACACAAAAAAATTACTTTCAACTATGGAAATGTGCTTCATGTATGTGACATATGTGTGTAGCACCCACCAAAAAATAATGTTAATTCAAATTAATTACAGAAGTATAATTCAATGAAATTAATTTACTGCAATTCAATAGATCACCTAAAACTCAATCTTTCTACTTTTTTAAATATTCAAACAGACTCTGCATCAACAGCGTCTCTCAACAATTTGCACTGTGCACTGTGAAGCACAATCCCTTTTAAAGAACACCAACAAAGAACAAGAGGTAAGATACAAAAATACTTTAAATGCTGAAAAGGCCATGGTTTGTTAAATACAAATAAAAAATTCTATAATTCACTATTTCACTTTATTTTTCAAACAGACACTACAAGAAGACCGGCGGATTAAGATTGGCAGGAGGGGACCCTCTGTCATTCCACACTTCAATCAAGGTAAAGTATTAAGTATAAAAAAGAACCGAACCATGAGCCTTATTCAATTGTGAGTTGGCTAATTGAATAGGGCTTTATATAAGCACATAATAGGTCTTCACTAACTAAAAACTTCTGTCAAAAAATATTTTATGTGCTTATATAGAGCCCTATTCAATTGGTCAAAACGCAATTGATTCAGGACCTAAATATGTTTAATGGCCGAGGGCCTCATTCAAATGTGATTGTTTAACAATGTATAACCATTAGAAAAAACACTACATAAGTATAACAAAAGTGGTGCCCATCAAACAGGATTTACATTTACATTCTTATTTTAATGTTTAACAACCTATAAGCCTTAGAAAGAAGCCTAAATAAGCATACCAACATTGGTGCCCACCAAACAGGATTGTATGAAAACTCACACAAACACATAACAAACTACATTTACATTCTTATTTTATGTTTAACAACCTATTAGCATTACAAAACTACATTAATAAGCATACCAACAGTGGTGCGCATCAAACAGGATTGTATGAAAACTCACACAAACACATAGCAAACTACATTTAGATTCTTATTTAATGTTTAACAACCTATAAGCCTTAGAAAGAAGCCTAAATAAGCATACCAACATTGGTGCCCACCAAACAGGATTGTATGAAAACTCACACAAACACATAGCAAACTACATTTAGATTCTTATTTAATGTTTAACAACCTATAAGCCTTAGAAAGAAGCCTAAATAAGCATACCAACAGTGGTGCGCATCAAACAGGATTGTATGAAAACTCACACAAACACATAGCAAACTACATTTACATTCTTATTTTATGTTTAACAACCTATAAGCCTTAGAAAGAAGCCTAAATAAGCATACCAACAGTGGTGCGCACCAAACAGGATTGTATGAAAACTCACACAAACACATAGCAAACTACATTTACATTCTTATTTTATGTTTAACAACCTATAAGCCTTAGAAAGAAGCCTAAATAAGCATACCAACAGTGGTGCGCACCAAACAGGATTGTATGAAAACTCACACAAACACATAGCAAACTACATTTAGATTCTTATTTAATGTTTAACAACCTATAAGCCTTAGAAAGAAGCCTAAATAAGTATACCAACAGTGGTGCGCACCAAACAGGATTGTATGAAAACTCACACAAACACATAGCAAACTACATTTACATTCTTATTTTATGTTTAACAACCTATAAGCCTTAGAAAGAAGCCTAAATAAGCATACCAACAGTGGTGTGCACCAAACAGGATTGTATGAAAACTCACACAAACACATAGCAAACTACATTTAGATTCTTATTTAATGTTTAACAACCTATAAGCCTTACAAAGAAGCCTAAATAAGCATACCAACAGTGGTGCGCACCAAACAGGATTGTATGAAAACTCACACAAACACATAGCAAACTACATTTACATTCTTATTTTATGTTTAACAACCTATAAGCCTTACAAAGAAGCCTAAATAAGCATACCAACAGTGGTGCGCACCAAACAGGATTGTATGAAAACTCACACAAACACATAGCAAACTACATTTACATTCTTATTTTATGTTTAACAACCTATAAGCCTTAGAAAGAAGCCTAAATAAGCATACCAACAGTGGTGCGCATCAAACAGGATTGTATGAAAACTCACACAAACACATAGCAAACTACATTTACATTCTTATTTTATGTTTAACAACCTATAAGCCTTAGAAAGAAGCCTAAATAAGCATACCAACAGTGGTGCGCACCAAACAGGATTGTATGAAAACTCACACAAACACATAGCAAACTACATTTACATTCTTATTTTATGTTTAACAACCTATAAGCCTTAGAAAGAAGCCTAAATAAGCATACCAACAGTGGTGCGCACCAAACAGGATTGTATGAAAACTCACACAAACACATAGCAAACTACATTTAGATTCTTATTTAATGTTTAACAACCTATAAGCCTTAGAAAGAAGCCTAAATAAGTATACCAACAGTGGTGCGCACCAAACAGGATTGTATGAAAACTCACACAAACACATAGCAAACTACATTTACATTCTTATTTTATGTTTAACAACCTATAAGCCTTAGAAAGAAGCCTAAATAAGCATACCAACAGTGGTGTGCACCAAACAGGATTGTATGAAAACTCACACAAACACATAGCAAACTACATTTAGATTCTTATTTAATGTTTAACAACCTATAAGCCTTACAAAGAAGCCTAAATAAGCATACCAACAGTGGTGTGCACCAAACAGGATTGTATGAAAACTCACACAAACACATAGCAAACTACATTTACATTCTTATTTTATGTTTAACAACCTATAAGCCTTACAAAGAAGCCTAAATAAGCATACCAACAGTGCTGCGCACCAAACAGGATAGTATGAAAACTCACACAAACACATACCAAAGTACATTTACATACTTATTTTATGTTTAACAATCTATAAGCCTTAGAAAAAGGCCTAAATAAGCATACCAAAAGTGGTGGACACCAAACGGGATTGTAGAAAAACAAAGAAATAATGTCATTTTTTAGTTCATACAAATACATTAAAATAATATTACATTTTCATTTTTATTTTATATCAGATACTGCGTCAAGAACATCGGAACAGGAGTTTCAACTGAGAACCACACCAGCGGACGAGGACTTTCAACAGAGGACCAGACCATTGGACGAGGACTTTCAACAGAGGACTACACCATCGGACGAGGACTTTCAACAGAGGACCAGACGATTGGACGAGGACTTTCAACACAGGACCAGACCATCAGACGAAGGCTTTCAACACAGGACGAACAAAGATTCTGCTTCAAATCAAACTTCAACCAAGGTACAGTATAACAAGTAAAAAAAGAGAAAAATTAATTAATATTCTTCTTTAATGTTTAACCACCTATAAGCCTTAGAAAATAGCCTACAGAAGCATACCAAAATTGTGGCGCACCAAAAAGGATTGTAGAAAAACACAGAAATAATGCAATTTTTTCTTTAATACAAAGACATTCAAATAACATAACATTTTCATTTTTATTTTATAACAGATACTGCATCAAGAACATCGGAACAGGAGTTGGAACTGAGGACCACACCAGAGGACGAGGACTTTCAACAGAGGACTACACCATCGGACGAGGACTTCCAACACAGGACCAGACCATCGGACGAAGGCTTTCAACACAGCACCAACAAAGAATTTTGCTTGAAATCAAACTTCAACCAAGGTACAGTATAAAAAGTAATATCTATCATCTATCTCTTATTTGTCTTTTAGGGCCAATAATCTTTAACAATAAATACAAACTTCAATGTAAACTTAAAAAATAAATTGGCATAGTCCAAAAAAGTCTAAAAACACAGAATCTATGCAATTTGTCATTGTAACATTCCAGTCCTAAACCCTAATTTAATTGCCATTTGACAAATTGAATAGTGCTGTAAATAAGGACATAACATCTTTTTTAAAATACCTTTTTAGTTACTGAAACACTTGCTTTTGGATACATGTTTAATAAATAAAAATGTCTTTAAATAATTATCTCATGCCCTTATTTAGACTTTTATTCAATTGAACGCATTGAAATTGATTAACTATAAAATGTTAACACACTATTGATAACTATATGTCATGAAAAACAACTTAACATCTCAAAATAAACTAATGGTACATTATTTTATTTTTACAGATTAACATGGCTGATAATGAGAGTAAACAAGAAAAGAAAAGACGCCAAGCTAGAGAACGACGACAGAGAGCAGACAGCCAGCAGACACCGGAGAAGAAG
The DNA here is from genome assembly GCA_027410445.1 of Discoglossus pictus. Taxonomy (NCBI): domain Eukaryota; kingdom Metazoa; phylum Chordata; class Amphibia; order Anura; family Alytidae; genus Discoglossus; species Discoglossus pictus. Next base: position 26,392,063 of record CM050163.1, on the reverse strand, counting down.
AAAATTCGACGAGAAAAAGAACGCAAAAGAATTGCAAGCAAAAGACTGTCACTTGCAGAAATTAAACATATGTCAAAAAAAACTACAAAGAAAATAAAGCATTTACAACCTGTTGCTCAAACATCAGATGACATTTTGCCAGAAAAAAGACAAGAGATACCAAAAAAAGCAACAAAGAAAACAAAGCATTTAGAACCGTTTCATGAAACATTAGATGACATTTTACCTCAAACAATACAACATATACCAAGAAAAGCAACGAAAAAAACTAAACATTTAGAACCTGTTGTTGAAACATTATATGACATTTCACCTGATGAATATGAAAGGCAAAATCCTATATGCTTTGCAAATTGTCCTCTACTCAAGTCTTTAGCAGTAGAGGTTCATAGTTGTGGGGACATGACTACTCAATGTCAGTTTTGTGAGGCTTATTATTTTAAACAGGAGAGACCCAGAGATGGACAATTTATTAGTTGTTGTCAAAAAGGCAAGTTCAAACTTCCAGAAAGGAAAGAATTTCCAATTTATTTACAAAATATTATGACTGAACCTACTTTTCCAAACTACAAAAATTTTAAGACAAACATAAGATCCTACAATAGTGCCATATCCTTTGCATCCATGGGGGCAACATTAGCTGCTAATGTACCAGGACATGGTCCTTACTGTTTTAAAGTCCAAGGACAAATTTATCATCGCACTTCCCATTTACATCCAGAGGAAGGAAATAAAAGAAAATTCGCTCAACTATATGTCCTAGATACAATGGAAGCTGTTGACCAACGTATGCAGATGGAAGAAAATAAAAAATGCTTACCCACTGTTTTCATAGAGCTAAATAACATTATGGACAACAATCCCTACAGTAAAGCTTATAAAAAATTGGCAGAAGTAGAAAATGAACAACTACTTCATTCACAAACACATCAATTACCAATGCCGAAGGTTAATATGGTGCTTAAAAGAGACAGACATACTGATAAACGTCGTTATAACTTGCCAACAACAAATGAGGTTGCAATGGTGTTTCACAATGATGAAGGAGAACCACCATTTCAAAGAGACATACGAATATATCCTAGAAATGAGGACCAACCGTTTATTAATATGAGTATCTTAAGTCCAAATTTAGATCCAATGACATATCCCATCTTTTTCCCACACGGAGAAGCAGGTTGGCAACCAAAATTAACTCTTCCCAGTTACCCAAATGCTAAAGCCAGAATCCGAAATAATGTTTCTATGCTTGAATTTAAAGTAGCTCAAATTGCCATTCGCAATGTATTTAATCCAATTTTATGTGGTGGGAAACTAACACAACAATGGATTATTGATTCATATTTGCAAGTTGAGGCAAATAATTTAAACTTTATCAAATATCAACAAGATAAACTCCGTGTAGAACAATATTCTGGACTCATGGACTATGTTGCTGACGTGGCTACAAGCAGAGACATGACAGCTGGCAAAGCCATCATTTTACCATCTTCCTTTCAAGGATCTCCTCGGAATATGAGAGAAAGATACAATGATGCTATGGCTATTGTGACAAAATTTGGCAAACCCGATTTATTTGTGACATTTACATGTAATCCACAATGGCCAGAAATTACACTAAATCTACTTCTTGGACAAACTGCTTCAGATCGACCAGATTTAGTAGCCAGAGTTTTTAAGATTAAATTAAATGAATTAATACGTGACTTCACTATAAATCAGTTATTTGGCAAATGTCTTGCTTATGTATATACCATTGAATTTCAAAAAAGAGGCCTTCCACATGCACATCTTCTAATAATACTTCAAGAAAAAGATAAATTAGATACTTCAGACAAAGTGGATGCAGTCATTGTTGCTGAACTACCAGATCCAGAACTATATGGTAGACTATATGAGATTGTTACTCATCGCATGATTCATGGACCCTGTGGTGACCTTAATCCACAATCACCATGTATGGAAAATAATAAATGTTCCAAAGAATTTCCCAAAGATTATAGAGACAAAACCTATGCCAATTGTGATGGATATCCACTTTATAAAAGAAGAGAAGGAGATAGTGCCATTATTCGTGGGAAAAAAGTGGACAATAGATATGTAGTACCCTACAATCCACATTTACTCATGAAGTACAACGCCCACATCAACGTAGAAGCCTGCACTTCCATCAAATCCATTAAATATGTCTACAAATATATTTACAAAGGTTACGATGCAGCTACTGTAGTCGTCAAAAGTGCAGACAACCCTGAAAGTAGTGAGTTAGTACATGATGAACTTGCATCTCATGTAGATGCTCGCTATGTCAGTGCGCCAGAAGCTATGTGGCGGCTTTTAAAATTTGAAATGCATGATAGATCACATGCAGTATATAGGTTAGCAGTACATTTGCCACAACGACATTTAGTCTATTTCCATGCTGGAAATGAAATGAATGCATTGGCCCAAAGTGAAGATCGTCACACTACACTAACTGCATGGTTTGCATTAAATTCCACTGATGCTGAAGCAACACAATACTTATATATTGAAATTCCATATCACTATGTTTTTGTGAATGGATTATGGAGACCAAGAAAAACCAGAGGCAATAAAATTATTCCAAGAATTTACACAGTCAGTCCAAGAGATGTTGAACGTTTTTGCTTACGGATATTACTTTTAAATGTTCCTGGAGCACAAAGTTTTGAACACTTAAGAACTGTTAATGACATTGTATATGAATCCTTCCATTTAGCTGCAAGACATAGAAACTTACTCGCTGATGATACAGAGTGGGAAAGATGCTTAGAAGAAGCAGCACAATGTCAAATGCCACGACAGATGAGAGAACAATTTGCTTTTATTTGTATCTTCTCAAATGCTCCAAATGCATTAGCTTTGTGGGAGACTTTTAAAAGTAATATGGCTGAAGACTTTATGCGACGATACAATGAACCCATTGCACACTTAAAAGCGTTAATGGAAATCCAAGAAGTCTTTTTAACTCATGGATTAAGTTGTGCAAGTTTTAATTTGCCTGATCCAGGTCTTATAGATGACATTAACTTTGAAGACTATGACATTCAACTACAAGCAGAAAGAACAGAAGAAAGACTTGCAACTTTAAATACACTACAATTGCAAGCATTTCATGCCATTAAAAATGCTATAGATGATGACATGGTGACAGAGCGTTATTTCTATCTTGATGGACCTGGCGGATCAGGAAAAACATATTTGTACAATTTATTAATGAGTTCAGTACGAGCACAAGGAAAAATAGCAATGGCGTTTGCCACTACTGGAATTGCTGCACTTTTATTAGAAGGTGGAAGAACTGTTCATAGTGGATTTAAACTGCCAGTGCCTATTTTAGAAAATTCTGTGTCAGATATTCGCATGACATCCTTACAAGCAAAGAAATTGAAGAAATGTAAATTAATTATAATAGATGAGGCCACAATGATGTCATGCTATGCCCTCCAATGTATTGACCGTTTGCTTCGTGAAGTCATGGATAATATTTTTCCATTTGGTGGAAAGGTAATGTTGTTGGGTGGCGATTTTAGACAAACATTACCTGTTGTTGTACATGGAAATCGAACTGACATTATCGAAACATGTATAAAGTCAAGTACAGTATGGAAACATTTTACCCATCTTCAACTGCAACAAAATATGAGATCAGAAGGCCAAACTGATTTCAATGATTGGCTTATTAAAATTGGAGAAGGCAGAACAGAAAAAATACTAAATTTACCTGACGACACTGTAGAGATCCCACCTCATATGATTTGTCAACAAGATATTATATCGGCTATATTTGAAGGGAGCATAAATAACGAAGAATATTCCGAGCTTGCCAACCAAGTCATACTGACGTGTAAAAATAAAGATGCATTAATCCTCAATAATAAAATCTTAAAAAAAATTTATGCACCACAAAGAAATTATCACAGTGCTGATTCTGTACTTGCTGATGACAATGAAAGTCAGGCTAACTTTTCCACTTAATTCATAAACTCTTTAACTCCTTCTGGAATGCCACCACATATTTTGCAGCTAAAGAAAGGTGCAATTATCATGTTACTGCGAAATATGAATCCCAAAAAAGGCCTATGCAATGGCACAAGATTAATTGTTCAACAATTAAAGGACCATTTTATAGATGCTGAAATTTTAACTGGGACCCATAGAGGAGAGAGAGTTTTCATACCAAGAATAGATTTAGCACCAAGTGAAAGTAGTCTCCCTTTTATACTTCAAAGAAGACAATTTCCCATTATTATGGCATTTGCCATGACCATTAATAAATCACAAGGTCAAACTTTCAAATCTGTGGGTATTTTCTTGGAAGAACCAGTTTTTGCACATGGTCAATTGTACGTTGCGTTGTCAAGGTGCAAAAATCCACAGGCAATTAAAGTTTACATTGAAAACAATTATTATTATTATTATTATCTTTATTTATATCGCGCCAACATATTCCGTAGCGCTGTACAGGGGTTGAGTACATAGCAGAAAACAAATTAAACACCTTGTAAAGAATGGAGGGCCCTGTTTTTGAGCATAAAATCAAATGTACATAGAGCTTGTTTCCAAGGCCTGACACAAGATTGAAAACTCGCAAACTTACAATCTAAGGGTTTAGGTGTGATACAAGAGGGTGACAAATACAATTGAAAGCAATTGGTTCAGTAAAGTGGAGGGGTCTGTGTGTTGTACTGTAGATTGTGGGTGTGAGTGTTATTAAGCGGTGGAATGTTCAGTTGTACATGTTAAGGCTGAAGATGATAAGATTTTTTAAACAGGTGTGTTTTTAATAATTTCTTAAAGGTTTTGAGGCAGGAAGATAATCTAATGGAGCGGGGCAAGGAGTTCCAAATGGATGGGGAAGCACGAGAAAAGTCTTGAAGACGGGAGTGAGAGGAGGTGATGAGAGAGGAGGAAAGAAGAAGGTCGTTAGCAGAACGAAGGGGCCGGTTGGGAGAGTATTTTGAAACAAGAGCAGAGATATAAGGGGGTGCACTGTTGTTGAGGGCTTTATGTGTTAGGGTCATGATTTTAAATTTGATTCGGGAAGCTATGGGAAGCCAGTGGAGTGATTGACAGAGAGGGGCTGCCGACACTGATCGTTTGGTATTGAAGATGAGTCTAGCGGAGGCGTTCATTATGGATTGGAGGGGAGACAGACGAGAGATGGGGAGGCCAGCAAGGAGGGAATTGCAGTAGTCGAGTCGAGAGATGATGAGAGAGTGAATTAGAATTTTAGCTGTGTCTTCTGTAAGATAATGACGAATTTTGGAGATGTTTTTTAGGTGAAACTGACATGATTTTGTTATTGCTTGGATGTGAGGAATAAAAGAAAGGGCGGGATCCAGTAGAACCCCAAGACAACGGGCCTGGGAGGTAGGGGCGATGATGGTGTTGTCAACAGTGATAGATATTTGAGGTGTGGAAGCTGTAGTAGAGGGTGGAAAGATTAGAAGTTCAGTTTTAGACATGTTGAGTTTGAGTTGACGGGTGGACATCCAGGAGGATATGCTAGAGAGGCAGTTGGAAACTTGAGCTAAAAGAGAGGGGGATAGATCGGGTGCAGAGAGGTAGATTTGAGTATCATCTGCATAGAGATGATACTGAAATCCAAAGGATTTTATAAGGGTGCCAAGGGAGGAGGTGTAGATGGAGAAGAGGAGGGGGCCTAGGACAGAACCTTGGGGAACGCCAACAGACAGAGGGAGAGGTGAAGAAGAGGTGCCAGAGAAGGAGACACTAAATGTACGATCTTTAAGATAGGATGTGAACCATGAAAGAGCTGTGTCCTGGATGCCAAAAGAGCGGAGCGTTTGGATTAGAAGAGGGTGGTCAACTGTATCGAAGGCAGCAGAGAGATCCAGGAGAATTAGAATAGAGTAGTGACCCTTTGATTTGGCGGTTAGCAAGTCATTAGTGACTTTTGTAAGGGCTGTTTCTGTAGAGTGTTGGGACCGGAAGCCAGATTGGAAGGGGTCAAGTAGGGAATTGGAGGAAATAAATTGAGTGAGGCGATTGTAAACAAGCCGCTCAAGGAGTTTAGACGCAAGGGGAAGTAGTGAGATAGGGCGATAGTTGGAGGCAGAAGCTGGGTCAGAAGAGGGCTTCTTGAGAATGGGTGTAACTGTGGCATGTTTTAAGGAGGATGGAAACTTGCCAGTGTTTAGGGAGAGGTTGAATAGATGTGTGAGAGCTGGGATAAGTGTGGTGGATAGGGGAGGGATTAACTGTGATGGAATAGGATCATGAGGACATGTGGTAAGGTGAGAGGTTGATAGTAAAGTAGATACTTCATCCTCGGTTACAGGGTCAAAGGAGTCCATAGTGGAGGTGGGATTGGGGAAGGGTAAGGGCTGGGTGTTGTCGGTTTGGGGAGAGGGTGGTGGGGTAGGGCCAAGCTGGGAGGAGAGCTCATTTCGGATGGTATCGATTTTATTTTTAAAATGGCTGGCAAAGTCATCAGCAGTGAGAGAGGAAGGGGCAGGAGGTGGGGGTGGGCGGAGGAGGGTGTTGAATGTAGCAAATAAACGTTTAGGGTTGGAGGACAGGTTTGATATTAGTGATGAGAAGTAGTGTTGTTTGGCAAGATTGAGGGCAGAGAAGTAGGAGCGCAAGGTAAACTTGTAGTGGAGAAAGTCTGCTGAAGTGCGAGATTTCCTCCATAATCGTTCTGCAGTGCGTGAGCATCTCTGTAGATAGCGTGTTTGTGTGGTGTGCCATGGTTGTGGGTGAGAGCGAGGGCGTTTGCTTGTGATTATGGGGGCAAGAGAGTCAAGGGTGGAGGTTAGCGTAGTGTTGTATTGTGAAGTGGCGACGTCAGGGCAGGCAAGGGTGGTGAGGGGGCTGAGAAGGGGTGTTAATACATTTGAAAATTGTTGTGGGTTGAGTGCTTGCAGGTTTCTGCGTGTTCTGATGGCAGGATTTGAAGAAGGGCGGTGAGCGGAGGATGAGGTGAGGTTGCAAGTTAGCAGGTGGTGGTCAGATAGGGGAAGTGAGGAGATGTCAAGGTTGGAGATAGTGCAGAGATTAGTAAAAATAAGGTCAATGGAGTGTCCACCACTGTGAGTTGCGGAATCTGTCCATTGTGAGAGGCCAAGGGAAGAGGTGAGTGCAAGTAATTTTGCAGTTGTTGGGGAGGTGGGTGTGTCAGTGGCAATGTTGAAATCGCCAAGAATGAGTGAAGGTATATTGGAGGAGAGAAAGTGAGGGAGCCAGGCGGCAAAGTTGTCCAGAAATTGAGAGGGTGATCCAGGCGGGCGATAGATCACAGCTACTCGCAGAGGGATGGGAGAGAAGATGCGGATAGTGTGGACTTCAAAAGATGAGAATTGAAGGGAGGGAACAGGGGGTATGCAGCGAAAAGTGCAGCGAGAGGATAGCAGTATGCCCACACCTCCACCTTGTTTGTTCTCAGGTCTAGGAGTGTGGCTGAAGTGTAGACCACCATAAGAGAGTGCAGCAGGGGAGGCAGAGTCAGATGGAGTGAGCCAGGTTTCCGTGATAGCCAGTAAATTGAGGGAGTTGGAAATGAAGAGATCATGAATGAAGGTAAGTTTATTGCAAACAGACCTTGCATTCCAGAGGGCACAGGAGAAGGGCAAAGTAGATGGTTTGTGACAAGTGATGGGTATTAGATTATGGGTGTTTTGGGCATTTGCTGCCCTGGGGACTCTGCGTGGCTGACAGCAGGTGGGAATGAGTGATGGGCCTGGGTTAGGGGATATATCCCCACAAGCCATCAGAAGAAGGAGAGAGAGTAAAAGGAGATGGGAATAGGACTTACAGGAGCATTTCCGCTTTTCACCTTTAGGGGGGGGATGAGATAGTGACTGGAGGAAGGAGAAGAGCTCATGGGAGCAGAGAAGAGGAGATGAAAGCAGGGAAGGTGAGATAGTTATATTATTGGAGACATGATGTGTAGAGACAGTATAAGAGAGTCTGAGAAAGAGGCAGGAGGTTATAATAAGGAAGGTGGTGTGAGGAAACATAGTGGCACTGTGTAAGCAAGTATTCTTGTAGGGAGTGGTTAGAGGTGATAATCAGATGTCACTGATTAACCATGTGCAGGTAATTAGTATGCCTCAATATATTAAGTGTAAACAAGGGTGGGTGGGTAGAGGGGCAGGGAGGGAGGGGACTGCTTTCAGGTGGACTTCTGATGGGAGATGTTTCTTTGCAGTATGCTTTTAAAAGTGTCTATAAGACAGAACAAGGAGATATTTCAGGGGGAGGGTACATTGGAGCAGTAAAATGGATCAGTGAACACAGAGCATTTCTGGTTTACAGATAAGAAATAGTGTATTATGACAATAGTAGAACAATCTGACAGTAAAAAGTCTATCTCAGCAATTATCATAACACAGATATTAATTATAATAAATAGTCCTTTGTAAACGTTGATATGGATCTGGTGAGCATCTGTTCTTCAGAAATTACCTTAGACTGCTTTCAGGTGGAGTTCTGATGGGAGATGTTTCTTTGCAGTATGCTTTTAAAAGTGTCTATAAGACATGACCCATGCATGATCCATTCAGGCTAGTTGATGGAATAAATGACACGACAACTTGAGTTGGGAGAAACAACGGGCCACAGCTTTATTTAGACACAATGTAAACCAACAACCGTAACTTGTTTACTTCCTTCCGGGGGAGGAGCCCGGCCACGAACAGTGACCTCACGCTTTGAGCCCTGCCCAAAGCCCCAATGCTTATCTTTAAGCACGCCCTGTGAGGTGGGGCCATCGCCCCCTTAGGCCAGTGGGCCGGGCAACTCACCTCCCGCCGCACAGACATAAATTAACAAACACAACATACAATAGCCACTTCTCCGAATTCTTTAACCAAAAATATATATATTAATTTCAATATTCCTTATTTATATTATATATACTTATTATTTTTTTTTTTTTTTTTTTTTTTTTAAAAGAATAAACCATAACATCTGTTAACAACAAAATACAGGGTGGGTGGGTGGGATTCCAGTCGGGAGACCGCGCTGCTCTGCTCAATGGCGCGAAACGGGCTTCCGACACGCCCCCCGACGCTCCTGATTGGCTGATAGCCTCACAGGCTCCGCTGGGTCACGTGACGCTACAGGCTGACCCAGGGAGCCTGTGCAGCCTCCGCGTCGTTCATGACCCATGCATGATCCATTCAGGCTAGTTGATGGAATAAATGACACGACAACTTGAGTTGGGAGAAACAACGGGCCACAGCTTTATTTAGACACAATGTAAACCAACAACCGTAACTTGTTTACTTCCTTCCGGGGGAGGAGCCCGGCCACGAACAGTGACCTCACGCTTTGAGCCCTGCCCAAAGCCCCAATGCTTATCTTTAAGCACGCCCTGTGAGGTGGGGCCATCGCCCCCTTAGGCCAGTGGGCCGGGCAACTCACCTCCCGCCACGGAGCATGCGAGGGACGCCTCCCGAGGCTGCGATCCCCCCCTGCTAGACATTAAAGCCAAGGCCCGCAAAACACTCTCCCTAAACTCGAACATCATCAACTCATATCCTATTTCCGTAAGATGAACCTTGTCCTTTGCGAAAAAATCATCTGCGCCGACCGGTTCGAAATCTTTATACCGGATGGCAGAGAAACCTTGTTTTCTCACAAAGCTCGCAATCTGCTGGTTTATCTTCTGTCTAGCCTTATCTAAGCATACTGGGTCGCGCGCGTTACGCCATGATCTTCTCTTGATCATCTCAGACCAGATAAGGAACGTGCCAGGGAACTTCTTTACCCATTTCTCGATGTCTCTTCTCATCACCTTTAACATCCGTCTCATGGGAACTGTCCCCAAATCGTTCCCGCCGGCATGAAGAATTATAACACTGGGCTGACCGTAACGCTGCGCGTACGTTTCCAAGAGACCGTCGAGCTGCGCCCATCGCAGACCCCGAATGCCACACCACCTTACGCGTAAGTCCGTAATAGGAAAGCCCAGTTGTGCCTTTTCCTCGGTAACTGCGGCTAACCTATGGGCCCAGTACACGTAGGAATGGCCCACAATCCATAGTTGCTTCTGTTCCCCTGAAAGTAGAAAGCAACACCATTAAACCACTGCATTTGGCCGTACATAGGAACGAAAACGGTCCGAGTCCCACCTACCGATGCGCTTTACTGCCGCGTCGGGCAACCCCAACCTAGCCGCTTCAGTGGCAGCTCCAATCCGGAAGGAGTGCGTCCCAAAGTCGGACTGCTTAAAACCGAGCCGATGCAGTGCGCTTTTTAAAACTCTTTTAAACTGATACACAGACAGTGCCGTTCCATCGGCGTGGACCAGCAGCGAACACCGTCCCACCGGTCGCTGCTTAAGGTACTCCACTACACATGCATATGGGCAACACTCTGTGCCAACCTGATGCAGAACCACTTCTCTTCCTTTACCCACTTGGTCAGTCTTTGACCTCCGCAACCACAATACCACCGTACCTTCCCTGAGACAGGTATCCACCAATTGCAGACCCCCCGAACCGTGTCTACTGTTCGCGACTAACTCCCCTATCCTAAACGCTCCGAAGAACGCCAGGGAAAAAGCCGTTCGGAAAAGTAGAGATTCAAAGGGATCCCTGCAAACCACCACCAATTCCTGAGCCAATCTCAGCAATAGCGCAAATGTTATTGGCCGCCTACTATCTGGCCTTTGCGCACCGCTGAACATTCCGCGCACCACTTTGCGCACTAGAAACTCCTTAGTAAGGTCCCTCTGCCCAGCAAGCTTAAACATAAAAGCAAGCGCCGTGACCTGTCTCCCTACTACGGGTTTTGATTCGCCTTGCTCGGCGCACCGCAGCAGGTACCAAAGCAAGATCCCTATGCTCTTGTCCTCCGTCGTGGCACCACCTGCCAGCGCCACTAGGCTATCCCATTTAGCCCACACGCGTCTATAAGCGTTCCACGTCGCTGGGGCAACAGACTGTCTCACGAGTCTCGTTACCTGACAGCTCCAATCTCCCAGAGCTCCTCGGGGATGAGCTCCCCCAGAGCGTTCGCACGAGGAGCCAGCGCCCTGAAACGATCCTCCTGAAACCGAGAGAGGGCGTAAGCAATTCCGTTATTCACCTTTGTCACGTGTCTTGCTTGAAACCATATGTTCAAGCGAAGGCAACATAGCACAAGATGCCTAAGCAATCTAATCACTGGTACGGATGCCGCCGTGATGTTGTTCACGGCTTCAACCAACCCCTTATTACCCGAATGGAAAATGACTCGCCTGTCCCTGAAACAAGGACCCCATAAGTGCACTGCTACCACCATAGGAAACAGCTCCAGGAATGTAGGGTTCAGCAGTAAACCCGCCTCTTCCCATTCCTCCGGCCATGCCGCAGCGAACCATCTCCCTTGGAGATACGCCCCACAACCGATTGGTCCAGAACCATCGGTGTGCAGGTCTAGCTCTGCGCTGGTGGTGCCCTCCTTTTGAAGGACCACCCGCCCGTTAAAGTCCGCAAGGAACCTTGCCCATACCTCTGCATCGTCGCGCATGGCCTTAGAGACTGTTAGGAAATGATGCGGCTTCGCAATCCCTACCGTAGCCAGAGACATCCGTCTACAGAATATCCGCCCCATGGGGATAATTCTGCACGCGAAATTCAACTTCCCCAATATTGATTGCAGCCGCCGCAGGGTCACCCTCCGTGCGCCCCGCAGCGCCGTAATCTCGGCTTGCATGTCCTCCACCTTCTCTAAGGGAAGACTGCACTCCATTTTGCAGGAGTCAATCCGAATCCCCAGAAAAGTCAATTGTTCCGTAGGGCCCTCCGTCTTGTCATGGGCCAATGGTACCCCGAATTCTGTACAGATTTCGGTGAAAACCTCCAGCATAAAACGGCAAGCGTCGTTTCTCGCTGGGCCAACAAAAAGGAAGTCATCCAAGTAATGGGTAACACTCTTGTACCCAGCCTCGATGCTCACAACCCACTGTAAAAATTTGCTGAAGGCCTCGAAGTAAGCACAAGATATCGAGCATCCCATGGGTAAACATAAGTCAATGAAGTAACTTCCGTCTACGAAGCACCCCAGCAACCGATGGCTTGTCGGGTGCACGGGGAGCAATCTGAATGCTGCCTCGATGTCCACTTTTGCCATAAGGGCCCCCTGGCCCTTCCTCCTCACCAAATCGACCGCCCGGTCAAATGACTCGTAAGACACAGTAGCCTGGTCTCTTGATATGCCATCGTTTACCGAACGGCCTCTGGGGTATGAGAGATGCTGGATCAGTCTAAATTTACCCTTCTCCTTCTTGGGGACCACCCCAAGAGGAGACACAACTAAACCCTGGATGGGCGGGGCCGCAAATGGCCCGGCCATCCTACCCAATTTTACTTCATTAAGCACCTTAGCTTTGGCTACCCCTGGGAAATCCCTAGCCGACTTCAGGTTTGGGACAAGAAAACCTTGAATGTCGACCCCACATGGAATCCGGAATCCTTCTCGGAACCCGTCCTCCAAAAGGCGCGCCGCTTCGGCGGTGCCTGCCAATTTACCGTAGCGCTTTAGCCACGGCAGCATGGCGGGGAGGCGTATGGGCGTCTTGCCCCTTTGCAGGAGGCTCGCCCCTGCCTCCCTCTTTGGGTCTACTGCATCTAGACAGGGGGTGTTCACCTCCGCAGTTTGAGCATGCATGCTTAAATCTGCAGTTAGGCGCCCATCTGCAGACCCCCTCGTTGTACGAAAAACAGGTCTTAAGACCTGCTCCTGAGGCGTGGGTGGGGCCCTTACCTCCACCGGCCCCGCTCCGAAAGGGCGTCGTGACTCTCATGGGTGTCATGATATTTAGCCAATACGCCACCGCTTTGTCGCTCCACGCCATACTTGGCCTTGAGGCCAAGTATTGCCGGAATTCCTCATCGTACCGCCACCAGGCTGTACCCCCATAAACCTTGTGAGCATTCCGAATTTCGTCTATGTAGACGAACAATCCCGAACTCTGTTCAGGGTGCCGCTCACACAGTACGCAAGCCCAAATAGAAAATGCTTGCAGCCAGGTATCAAACGTCCTGGGTAGCCTAGCAAAGGATTTCCCCTCCCTGGGGCCCCTCTCGGCCAGGTCTGTTTGCCTAGACATAGGAAGAAGGGAAAACAACTCTATAAACTCCCTCCTCCAGATCTTTTCCTTTACTTCCTGTGGAAGGTGCCCAAATTATCCAACGAGCAGAGGACTATGGGCCTCATGGCTGCGTCGGTAACCCCCACAGTGTTATTCCCAACTGCTGCTATTGCGCTGCCTACCGGCTCGGGCGCGCGCAAGCTAGCTAGCGCCTCGCTCGCTGGCGCCACTACCGCTGCTGGCTGGGACCATGCACCCTTTGCTAGCCCCCCTATCCACGCTCCCATGTCGCGCTCGCTAACTGCAATGTTATGCGCAGCTAATAGAGTCCTTAATGACCCAATAAAACCACCCTTGTCTGCTGCGCAGCTCAATTCTGAGCGCTCACCTGCTTCTGGAAGCTTAGGAGTAGATACGGCCAACGGAGTATCCCCGCGTCTCTCCTGACGCTCCGGGGACTCTGACCGTCTGGCCCTCCGCGGGCTTCTCCTCTCAGATCCAGTGCAAGCACAGCTGCACCGACAAGATCTTCTGCTTCTAGACCGGGATCTCCTTCTAGATCTGTGGGTACAAGAAGAACAGTCACTAGCTCTCCGCGACCTGCATGCCCGCGCCCATACCGCCCTTTCCTCGTCTGAGGAAGGGTCCTGGTCAGCTAAGCTTGCGCGGCTGGAGTAGGCTAGCACTGCCTCCGCCGCCCCCTGTAGGGGGCCCCCTGAGACTTCCTCGGGCGTTGGAATATCCAGCTGTTGGTCAGTCTTAGACCCTTTGCGCTGTGGCCTAACCGTATCGCCCTCAGTCTCTACTCTGCTACGCCTTAGCGGTGTGTGCGTAAATAGCAGCGGACTGTACCTGCTCGTAGCCTTCTTAGCTCGAGTGGGGCGTCCTAGCCTCGCCACTGCCGCTGTCACAGGCATGTCATCAATCATGACCATGCTGTCTTGGCTGTTCATCTCTCTGATGACCCCATCTCTTCTCTCTCTCGTCGTCGCCATGCTCCTCTCGCTGCCAGTTGGGCGTCCCTGTAAAGTACCAGAAGCACTGTTAATTAGGGAAACCCCAGGGACCGTCTGCTTGGCACCGTGAGGGCCTGTAGGAGCCTTTTTAGGACTCCCGGCTTTTCTCTTACCCCCTGCACCCCCCTTGCGGGGTGTTAGAGGGGTGTTTCGCGACCTTTGTCGCGGCCTAGGACCTTTAGGCAAGTTGGCAGGTGGTGGCCGGATTGCTAGGCCCTCACCCCCACCGCCCGTGGTCCTGGCGCTCGCTTGCCTGGGGGGTATGGGGTCCCGGCCGCCCTGACCTGTAACCCCCCCATCTCTGGTGTCTCTGCTACCTGATGGACGTGGGTCTGGCAGCCCTACAGTGGTGGGATGGGAAAACATTTCCCTGGAGGCATCAGGATTGGCTAGGACACCAGCCACCGCAGGCTGTTCCTGTACAATGTGCTGAGCTCCAAGCGCAGAAGGCATGGGAGGTCCCAGCCTGTCCTGCACCCACCTGACCCCTTGGCTTAAGGCACGGGTCCTAACCTCAGCCAGTAAGGCCTCTAAGCCTTCTGGATCCATAGAAATAGCTAACAGGGGAACAAACAGGGGGCACAACAAGCAGCAAGACAGGCACACACAGACACAGGAACACACACAGGCACAGCACACCACAGGGAGACAGTGACACACACAGACACAAAACGGAGGAGGAAAAGAACACAAAAACAGACAGGGATAGCCTCAACAGTGATATCCCCTTATATGCTGGTAAGCTGGGGTGAAATCTCAGTAATTAAACCTTCCTACTGTGTTTTTAATGCTGCAGGACCTCAGACCTCCGTCCATCCAGTCGGGAGACCGCGCTGCTCTGCTCAATGGCGCGAAACGGGCTTCCGACACGCCCCCCGACGCTCCTGATTGGCTGATAGCCTCACAGGCTCCGCTGGGTCACGTGACGCTACAGGCTGACCCAGGGAGCCTGTGCAGCCTCCGCGTCGTTCAGAACAAGGAGATATTTCAGGGGGAGGGTACATTGGAGCAGTAAAATGGATCAGTGAACACAGAGCATTTCTGGTTTACAGATAAGAAATAGTGTATTATGACAATAGTAGAACAATCTGACAGTAAAAAGTCTATCTCAGCAATTATCATAACACAGATATTAATTATAATAAATAGTCCTTTGTAAACGTTGATATGGATCTGGTGAGCATCTGTTCTTCAGAAATTACCTTAGACTGCTTTCAGGTGGAGTTCTGATGGGAGATGTTTCTTTGCAGTATGCTTTTAAAAGTGTCTTAGACTGCTTTCAGGTGGAGTTCTGATGGGAGATGTTTCTTTGCAGTATGCTTTTAAAAGTGTCTTAGACTGCTTTCAGGTGGAGTTCTGATGGGAGATGTTTCTTTGCAGTATGCTTTTAAAAGTGTCTTAGACTGCTTTCAGGTGGAGTTCTGATGGGAGATGTTTCTTTGCAGTATGCTTTTAAAAGTGTCTTAGACTGATTTCAGGTGGAGTTCTGATGGGAGATGTTTCTTTGCAGTATGCTTTTAAAAGTGTCTTAGACTGCTTTCAGGTGGAGTTCTGATGGGAGATGTTTCTTTGCAGTATGCTTTTAAAAGTGTCTTAGACTGCTTTCAGGTGGAGTTCTGATGGGAGATGTTTCTTTGCAGTATGCTTTTAAAAGTGTCTTAGACTGCTTTCAGGTGGAGTTCTGATGGGAGATGTTTCTTTGCAGTATGCTTTTAAAAGTGTCTTAGACTGCTTTCAGGTGAAGTTCTGATGGGAGATGTTTCTTTGCAGTATGCTTTTAAAAGTGTCTTAGACTGCTTTCAGGTGGAGTTCTGATGGGAGATGTTTCTTTGCAGTATGCTTTTAAAAGTGTCTTAGACTGCTTTCAGGTGGAGTTCTGATGGGAGATGTTTCTTTGCAAGGTGATTTATTAGAAGATGGACGTATTTTTACTAAAAACATTGTCTACTATGAAGTACTATAACTTTGAAGGATACTAATTAAAGGTGCCAAGATTTTTTAAAAGCATTGCAAAATACATAACAATTGGTTGTTTAATTCAGTCATAATTAATGGAAGTCATGTTTATGAATGATTCGCCTCACAAAATACTTGCCTTGCATTGTTAGTAAAAATTATGTTAAAATGTTAAGTCACTATGTTAATGTTTCTAATGTTACAAGTTTAAAAAATATATTTTGAAGTTATTTCATTCAACATATTACAAAGTGGATGTTAAGAGGTCAAGCACCTTTTAAGTCACAATGTAAATATTGTCTGTTATCTTAAGATTACTACCTACATTAATGTTTATCGCCAATTTATGTGCTCAGTAATAAATTAGTTTAATTACGTACGTTTTAAGAAGAGTTTGACTGTATGCCTTCCTCTACATTCAATGTATATTCAAGTTAACAATTATTGTGATAGAAATTGAATTTTAATACTGATTAATTTAAATGTCAATTGTTTTTACATTCAAATGTTAATACTTTTAATAAAAAATTACTTTACAAAATGTATTCACTATGTTCCTGTTTATAATGTTCAAAATTATACCAATGTTTTGTCAACTTCTAAACTTACATAAAAAATAAAGTTCAAGTTTAAAAATATATACTTTGATGGTTATTGCTTACATATATTTTAAACTTCATGTTAAAATTTGCAACGTTTAAAAAAGGCTTTTTACTTTTGGCTTTCCTATTCATTCAATGTATATTCAAGTTAACAATTCTTCAGATACTAATTACATTTTAAAAAACCATTACATCAACATTTTACAAAAATACACGTTCATATTAAAATACTTACAAGTGTCAAAAATATATGTTAATAACTAAACAACTTGACAAACATATACATAACATTGCCGTCATTTTTTGACGGGCAAGTCGCTAGTCACATATATAGTTGTGAGCATGCGAGCCAGCCAGAGCCGTTGCTCACGCTTGCGGGCCCTCGCTTCCGCAAATGCGGGTCCTCGCAAAGCAAGGGCCCGCATTTGCGGTGGTGGTGCGTTCCCTCGCAAACTTGACCCTGACACAGTGCCCAGTGCGGGTCACACAGTGTCCTGTACAAGGATGGGAACATCCGGGCACTGCTGCACAGGGACTGCGAGTTATCAGCATGCACAGGTCACCATGGTGACGCCACTGCCGCTTGGCTGAAGCTGTGAGATAGTGACACCGGTTCCCGGGAAACACGCAGGGACTTGGTGAGGCCGGGTCCCCAGACCCATTTCTCTATTACACAAACATGAGCAGCGGCGTGAGGGTGCAGAGGTGTGTGCGGGGAGATTACTGGGAGGCGGGGAAGCATCAGACAGCTTGGACTGTAACCATGGAAACCGTGATTAGTGACATCTAAAGCCTGCCAGGCTGAGCCAGAGTGACAGAGAGAGAGCTGGGCATGTGGTATGTATTGTGTACAGTATAATGTGTGGGTTCATCCAATGATTATATATATATAGAGAGAGAGAGGTTCATTACATGACCCCACACATTATACTGTACACAATACATACCACATGCCCAGCTCTCTCGCGAGGGCTTCAGTTGCTGGCATGGAGCGCCGAAGGCAACTGCGACCCTCGCAAACTTTACGTTGTAACGCAAACAAAAACGACACACCAACTGCGACCCTCGCCAACTTTACCTCGCAACACAAACAACATACGAGACACGTTAACACTCATTACGACCTCACAAACAACAGCCGCAACTCGCGAACATGAAAAAAATCAAAACACAATAAATACAGCAAGAGGGAGCATCCAGGACCTCAAAAAAGCAACTTACGCCTTAATTTCACTCAAAATAAAAGAGTTTAGACACTAAAAAATTCTCTAAGCGACAGAAAAAATGGCCGCCGAACAAAACGAGGCTACAGCACTGTAAACACACAAAACACCACAAGAAACTCGCAAAACACCACAAAACACCTACGGATATTCCGATACAGACGCATACCACATATTACCCGCCATTTTAGAACAATGCGGAAGTACACAACTACGCTAACGGTTTCGCATAGTATTACACAGCGCACATTCATCACGCTTACACAGCAGCTCCACACCACTAATGCTGCAGCAACATCAAAACAGATTGCTAGCTCTTCAACACAATGCTTCAAAATAGGTAAAGTATATTCATTTATTAATGTCTTATATATTTCATTATTACACACCAAACAGCATTAGCTACCTTACAATTTCATTGCCATCATTTTTTGACGGGCAATTCGCTAGTATGTGAATATTAGCGAGTTAGAGATATATTTGCATATATTAGTAAATATAAAGAGAACATTGTATTACGTGACGCAGACGGTGCCAATACAAAGACACAGTGTCCTATTGGAACATTACTGCATATTATTAGTTACTACCATAACATAACTACTACCATAGAATATTTAATGTTGTCTACATGATTTCATGATTTGAAACTGCTGTACAATATCTTATGTTTCTTATCAATTGATTTATGTTACATATATGTTGTAGAGAGCAAAAATAAAATAGATGATACAGCATTTTATATATATATATATATATATATATATATATATATATATATATATATATTAGTCATCTTATTGGCTGTTTGTTATATTTCATTATATATATATATATATATATATATATATATATATATATATATTATATTTTTATTGTATTTATATATTTATATTTCTACTCCAGGTGTTGTATTGGGCCTGTGTTTATCCACTTTAATAGTTGTTACCGTGCAAGTAAAGCCTGTGTTCTGCACAGTTGTTATCCACAAGATAATATACCTAAAGATAGGGAAACTGCGCAACTCTGCATTGTCCAACAGGAGGGATAGAGAGTGAGGGAGAGGCAGAGAGAGAGGGAGGAGGCAGAGAGAGGGAGGGGAGAGAGGCAGATAGAGGGATGGAGGCAGAGAGAGGGAGGGGAGATAGAGAGGGAGAGGGAGAGAGAGGGAGGGAGGCAGAGAGATGGAGGGGAGAAAGCGAGGCAGAGATAGAGGGAGGCAGAGAAAGGGAGGGGAGAGAGAGAGGCAGTGGGAGGGAGAGAGAGGCAGAGAGAGAGGGAGGGAGGCAGAGAGAGGGAGGGGAGAGAGAGGCAGAGAGAGGGAGGAAGAGAGAGAGAGAGGCAGAGAGAGAGGGAGGGAGGAAGGCAGAGAGAGTGAGGGAGAGAGAGTGAGGGAGAGAGAGTGAGGGAGAGGCAGAGAGTGAGGTAGAGGCAGAGAGAGAGGGAGGGAGGCAGAGAGAGGGAGAGGAGAGAGGCAGATAGAGGGAGGGAGAGAGAGAGAGAGGCAGAGAGAGAGGGAGAGAGGCAGAGAGAGTGAGGGAGAGAGAGTGAGGAAGAGAGAGGCAGAGAGAGGGGAGGGAGGAAGGCAGAGAGATAGAGGGAGGGAGGCATAGAGAGTGAGGGAGAGGCAGAGAGAGAGGGAGGGATACAAAGAGAGGCAGGGGAGAGAGAGAGACAGAGAGAGGGAGGGAGAGAGAGAGAGGCAGAGAGGGAGGGAGAGAGAGGGAGGGAGAGAGAGAGAGGCAGAGAGAGAGGGAGGGAGGAAGGCAGAGAGAGGGAGGGAGGCAGAGAGAGTGAGGAGGGAGAGGCAGAGTGAGAGGGAGAGAGAGAAGGAGGCAGAGAGAGGGAGAGAGAGAGGGAGGGAGAGGGAGTGACAGAGGGTGAGGGAAGAAGAGAGAGGGAGGGGGAGAGAGAGGGAGGGAGGAATGCAGAGAGAGGGAGGGAGGCAGAGAGAGAGAGGGAGGGAGGCAGAGAGAGGGAGGGAGAGAGAGGGAGGGATGAGAGAGAGAGGGAGGGAGGCAGAGGGAGGGAGAGAGAGGGAGGGAAGAGAGAGAGAGGGAGGGAGAGAGGGAGTGACAGAGGGAGAGAGAGAGGGAGGCAGAGGGAGGGAGGGGGAGAGAGAGAGAGGAAGAGAGAGGGAGGGAGAGAGAGAGAGGCAGAGAGAGAGGGAGGGAGGAAGGCAGAGAGAGGGAGGGAGGCAGAGGGAGGGAGGGAGGGAGAGAGAGAGGGAGGCAGAGAGAGGGAGGGAGAGAGGGAGTGACAGAGGGTGAGGGAGAGGCAGAAAGAGGGAGGGAGAGAGAGTGAGGGAGTGACAGAGAGTGAGGGAGAGGCAGAGAGAGTGAGGGAGTGAGTGCCAGAGGGTGAGGGAGAGGCAGAGAGAGTGAGTGAGTGAGAGAGAGAGAGAGAGAGAGAGGGACGGAGAGAGAGTGAGGAGGGAGAGACAGAGGAAGTCAGAGAGAGGGAGGGAGAGAGAGGGAGTAACAGAAAGTGAGGGAGAGGCAGAGAGAGGGAGGGAGAGAGAGTGAGTGACAGAGGGAGAGGCAGAGAGAGAGGGAGGGAGGCGAAGAGAGGTAGGGATAAAGAGTGACAGAGAGAGGGAGGCAGAGAGAGGGAGGGGGAGAGAGAGGCAGAGAGGGAGGGAGAGAGAGAGAGGCAGAGAAAGAGGGATGGAGAGAGCGTGAGTGACAGAGAGTGAGGGAGAGAGGTAGGCAGAGAGAAAGGCAGGGAGGCAGAGAGAGGGAGGGAGAGAGAGTGAGGAGGAAGAGACAGAGGGAGGCAGAGAGAGAGGGAGGGGGAGAGAGGGAGGAAGAGAGAGAGAGCAAAAGGGAGGGAAGCAGAGAGAGGGAGGGGAGAGAGGGAGAAAAAGAGAGGGGGAGGCAGTGAGAGAGGGAGAGGGAGGGAAGCAGAGAGAGAGGGAGTGAGGGAGAGAGAAAAAGGGAGGGAGAGAGAGGGAGATAAATAGAGAGCACAAAGAGTGCAGAGAGATGGCACAAAAAGAGATAGGGGGCACAGAGAGAGAGGAGAGGCCACAAAGAGAAAGAGAGCACACACACAAAGAGAGGGCGCACAGAGAGAGAGGACGCACAGCCAGGAGGAATCCTTCATGCATCATGGGATAGTATGAGTCATATACAGTGGACCCTCTGTACTCGATTACATCCAAACTTGTTGATTTCGGTATTTGATTCATCTGGATAAGCAAAAAACCTCGGAACTCATCGAGCTTGCTAAAACCAATTTACTCCTTATGGGAATTTGGTACTCGTCTTTTTTTGTTTAGGTCCTAAAAAATAAATGTTTTACGTGAATATTTCAGCACAAATTCAATAACCATCTGACATAATTGGTCAAAAACTTGGAAACAACAACATTAATGGAAACCACCATTTGTAGCCCCAAAACAGCACTGGAAGATAATATTAGATCCACATCAATTCATCATTAGAATAATTATAGTTTATGTCAATTCTTGAAATTGGAGGGAATCTGCATGTTCAGGGGGGGCAATATCCAATGTATAAGAGTAATGAGTGTGGTCATTGCTTAGCAGTGGCCGGAGGAATGTCCATCCCTTGGACACTGAATGGACCCTCACGTTAGATACTCATTGTTCTCCCTCAGCTTTGTTGTAGGAGATACAAAAGGATCCCTCCAACAACTTACAACCTCTGATGAACTCTGGCGTTTACTCTGAATTGTATCCAAGAAAGGAAAAACTGGCCAAGAGGAACAGAATAGACCAACAATACAAAGGGGCCGAGCGGTGCCCCCCATGGAAGGAGAAAATACTCATTTACATGAGACAGAAGATACACCAGAAGTAGGAAACCTTTCAGTGGGGGTGTTGAGTCTTCATTTATTTACACTAAGGACCAGTGCAAGTGATGTGCATGTTAAATCTATTTTCAGTTCACCAATAATTAACATAAATACAGTTTACCTCATTAATTGCTGTAGCTGTACACCTCTCTTATTGTCCTGAGCACTCAAGAAATACAAATGCAAATGAGATAAGGTAAATTAGGCAGGGAGGGTAACCTGGAGCATGCGCTGTAGGGGGCTATAGGGAGTTCAGCTACACCCTATTGATGAAGCCAAACTTAGGGCGAAACGTATGTCTGGGTTTTGCTGTTTCTCCTGTTCAGGGTAGAATTGCCTGGTATTTCGGGGCTGGATTTATCTATTGAGTGAGACCAGACTGATATACTACAGGATATTTCTCCCTTGAAGACTTTGTTTATGAGTATAGGAATTAGTTTTCTCTTTATCACATCTTCAGAGCTGAATCATGAGGGTGTGTGTTTTGGCTATCAATGGAAGGAGTGAACAATGAGCCTTTGTTAAGATAATTGAATAAGATTGGAATTGATACCACATCCCTTTCCCAACTGGCCCAGAAGCAGACTCTTTGCCCATCTCTCAAACACATAATCCACCAATGTATCATGGATTCCTACAGGATCCAGTAGAGCCATTTATTTTTTTCTAATTAAAATCTTTCTGTATTGTGAGTGTTGTGCATGCTGCGTAGTGTGCTGTGTATGTCCTATGTGTGTATTGTATGTGCTGTGCATGCTGCGTAGTGTGCTGTGTATGTCCTATGTGTGTATTGTAAGTGCTGTGCATGCTGCGTAGTGTGCTGTGTATGTCCTATGTGTGTATTGTATGTGCTGTGCATGCTGCGTAGTGTGCTGTGTATGTCCTATGTGCGTATTATATGTGCTGTGCATGCTGCGTAGTATGCTGTGTATGTCCTATGTGTGTATTGTATGTGCTGTGCATGCTGCGTTGTATGCTGTGTATGTCCTATGTATGTATTGTATGTGCTGTGCATGTTGCATAGTGGGCTGTGTATGTCCTATGTGCGGAGTGTATGTGCTGTGCATGCTGCGTAGTATGCTGTGTATGTCCTATGTGCATATTGTATGTGCTGTGCATGCTGCGTAGTATGCTGTGTATGTCCTATGTGCTTATTGTATGTGCTGTGCATGCTGCGTAGTGTGCTGTGTATGTCCTATGTGCGTATTGTATGTGCTGTGCATGCTGCGTAGTGTGCTGTGTATGTCCTATGTGCGTATTGTATGTGCTGTGCATGCTGCGTAGTATGCTGTGTATGTCCTATGTGTGTATTGTATGTGCTGTGCATGCTGCGTAGTATGCTGTGTATGTCCTATGTGTGTATTGTATGTGCTGTGCATGCTGCGTAGTATGCTGTAAATGTCCTATGTATGTATTGTATGTGCTGTGCATGCTGCGTAGTATGTCCTATGTGTGTATTGTATGTGCTGTGCATGCTGCGTAGTATGCTGTGTATGTCCTATGTGTGTATTGTATGTGCTGTGCATGCTGCGTAGTATGCTGTGTATGTCCTATGTGCGTATTGTATGTGCTGTGCATGCTGCGTAGTATGCTGTGTATGTCCTATGTGCGTATTGTATGTGCTGTGCATGCTGCGTAGTATGTTGTGTATGTCCTATGTGCGTATTGTATGTGCTGGGCATGCTGCGTAGTATGCTGTGTATGTCCTATGTGTGTATTGTATGTGCTGTGCATGCTGCGTAGTATGCTGTGTATGTCCTATGTGTGTATTGTATGTGCTGTGCATGCTGCGTAGTATGCTGTGTATGTCCTATGTGCGTATTGTATGTGCTGTGCATGCTGCGTAGTATGCTGTGTATGTCCTATGTGCGTATTGTATGTGCTGTGCATGCTGCGTAGTATGTTGTGTATGTCCTATGTGCGTATTGTATGTGCTGGGCATGCTGCGTAGTATGCTGTGTATGTCCTATGTGTGTATTGTATGTGCTGTGCATGCTGCGTAGTATGCTGTGTATGTCCTATGTGTGTATTGTATGTGCTGTGCATGCTGCGTAGTGTGCTGTAAATGTCCTATGTATGTATTGTATGTGCTGTGCATGCTGCGTAGTATGCTGTGTATGTCCTATGTGTGTATTGTACGTGCTGTGCATGCTGCGTAGTGTGCTGTAAATGTCCTATGTATGTATTGTATGTGCTGTGCATGCTGCGTAGTATGCTGTGTATGTCCTATATGTGTATTGTATGTGCTGTGCATGCTGCGTAGTATGCTGTGTATGTCCTATGTGCGTATTGTATGTGCTGTGCATGCTGCGTAGTGTGCTGTGTATGTCCTATGTGTGTATTGTATGTGCTGTGCATGCTGCGTAGTATGCTGTGTATGTCCTATGTGTGTATTGTAAGTGCTGTGCATGCTGCGTAGTGTGCTGTGTATGTCCTATGTGTGTATTGTATGTGCTGTGCATGCTGCGTCGTGTGCTGTGTATGTCCTATGTGCGTATTATATGTGCTGTGCATGCTGCGTAGTATGCTGTGTATGTCCTATGTGTGTATTGTATGTGCTGTGCATGCTGCGTTGTATGCTGTGTATGTCCTATGTATGTATTGTATGTGCTGTGCATGTTGCATAGTGGGCTGTGTATGTCCTATGTGCGGAGTGTATGTGCTGTGCATGCTGCGTAGTATGCTGTGTATGTCCTATGTGCATATTGTATGTGCTGTGCATGCTGCGTAGTATGCTGTGTATGTCCTATGTGCTTATTGTATGTGCTGTGCATGCTGCGTAGTGTGCTGTGTATGTCCTATGTGCGTATTGTATGTGCTGTGCATGCTGCGTAGTGTGCTGTGTATGTCCTATGTGCGTATTGTATGTGCTGTGCATGCTGCGTAGTATGCTGTGTATGTCCTATGTGCGTATTGTATGTGCTGTGCATGCTGCGTAGTATGCTGTGTATGTCCTATGTGTGTATTGTATGTGCTGTGCATGCTGCGTAGTATGCTGTGTATGTCCTATGTGTGTATTGTATGTGCTGTGCATGCTGCGTAGTATGCTGTAAATGTCCTATGTATGTATTGTATGTGCTGTGCATGCTGCGTAGTATGTCCTATGTGTGTATTGTATGTGCTGTGCATGCTGCGTAGTATGCTGTGTATGTCCTATGTGTGTATTGTATGTGCTGTGCATGCTGCGTAGTATGCTGTGTATGTCCTATGTGCGTATTGTATGTGCTGTGCATGCTGCGTAGTATGCTGTGTATGTCCTATGTGCGTATTGTATGTGCTGTGCATGCTGCGTAGTATGTTGTGTATGTCCTATGTGCGTATTGTATGTGCTGGGCATGCTGCGTAGTATGCTGTGTATGTCCTATGTGTGTATTGTATGTGCTGTGCATGCTGCGTAGTATGCTGTGTATGTCCTATGTGTGTATTGTATGTGCTGTGCATGCTGCGTAGTATGCTGTGTATGTCCTATGTGCGTATTGTATGTGCTGTGCATGCTGCGTAGTATGCTGTGTATGTCCTATGTGCGTATTGTATGTGCTGTGCATGCTGCGTAGTATGTTGTGTATGTCCTATGTGCGTATTGTATGTGCTGTGCATGCTGCGTAGTATGCTGTGTATGTCCTATGTGTGTATTGTATGTGCTGTGCATGCTGCGTAGTATGCTGTGTATGTCCTATGTGTGTATTGTATGTGCTGTGCATGCTGCGTAGTGTGCTGTAAATGTCCTATGTATGTATTGTATGTGCTGTGCATGCTGCGTAGTATGCTGTGTATGTCCTATGTGTGTATTGTACGTGCTGTGCATGCTGCGTAGTGTGCTGTAAATGTCCTATGTATGTATTGTATGTGCTGTGCATGCTGCGTAGTATGCTGTGTATGTCCTATATGTGTATTGTATGTGCTGTGCATGCTGCGTAGTATGCTGTGTATGTCCTATGTGTGTATTGTATGTGCTGTGCATGCTGCGTAGTGTACTGTGTATGTCCTATGTGCGTATTGTATGTACTGTGCATGCTGCGTAGTGTGCTGTGTATGTCCTATGTGCGTATTATATGTGCTGTGCATGCTGCGTAGTGTGCTGTAAATGTCCTATGTATGTATTGTATGTGCTGTGCATGCTGCGTAGTATGCTGTGTATGTCCTATGTGTGTATTGTACGTGCTGTGCATGCTGCGTAGTGTGCTGTAAATGTCCTATGTATGTATTGTATGTGCTGTGCATGCTGCGTAGTATGCTGTGTATGTCCTATATGTGTATTGTATGTGCTGTGCATGCTGCGTAGTATGCTGTGTATGTCCTATATGTGTATTGTATGTGCTGTGCATGCTGCGTAGTATGCTGTGTATGTCCTATATGTGTATTGTATGTGCTGTGCATGCTGCGTAGTGTGCTGTGTATGTCCTATGTGTGTATTGTATGTGCTGTGCATGCTGCGTAGTATGCTGTGTATGTCCCATGTGCGTATTGTATGTGCTGTGCATGCTGCGTAGTATGCTATGTATGTCCTATGTGCGTGTTGTATGTGCTGTGCATGCTGCGTAGTGTACTGTGTATGTCCTATGTGCGTATTGTATGTACTGTGCATGCTGCGTAGTGTGCTGTGTATGTCCTATGTGCGTATTATATGTGCTGTGCATGCTGCGTAGTGTGCTGTAAATGTCCTATGTATGTATTGTATGTGCTGTGCATGCTGCGTAGTATGCTGTGTATGTCCTATGTGTGTATTGTACGTGCTGTGCATGCTGCGTAGTGTGCTGTAAATGTCCTATGTATGTATTGTATGTGCTGTGCATGCTGCGTAGTATGCTGTGTATGTCCTATATGTGTATTGTATGTGCTGTGCATGCTGCGTAGTATGCTGTGTATGTCCTATGTGCGTATTGTATGTGCTGTGCATGCTGCGTAGTGTGCTGTGTATGTCCTATGTGCGTATGGTATGTGCTGTGCCTGTTGTGTCAGGCATATGTTGTATGTATATTGTATGTGATGTGTATCATCTGTAAGTGCTTTGTAGTTTATGTTCCGTGTGATTAGTTATCTGTTCTCTGTTGGTGTGTGCAGTGCATGTTGGTGTATTATGCATACGTATTGTATGTGCTATGTGAATGTATCGTATCTGTTGTGTGTTCTGTGTGTTCTGTGTGAATTTTGTATGTATGTGCTTTTACCTTTATAATTTATGCATGTTGGTATTGTGTATGATGTTCTGTGAATGTGTTGCATGTGGTGTGTGAATTGTATGTACTGTATTTGTTTTGTGTATGATGCACGCAGTATATGTGTTTATGCATTTATTGTATATGCAGTGTGTTCTGTAAGTGTATATATGATATGTGTGTGTATTATATGTGTCCCATGCCAGCATGTGTGTTGTGTATAATGTTTGTAGTATACAGTGCCTTGCAAAAGTATTCACCCCCTTGGCATTTTTCGTGTTTTGTTGCCTCACAACCTGGAATTAACATGGATTGTTTGAGGATTCGCATTATTTAATTTACAGAACATGCCCACAACTTTTTTTGTTTTTTTATTGTGAAGCAAACAACAAATAGGACAAAATAACAGAAAAAGTCAATGTGCATAACTATTCACCCCTCTAAAGTCAATACTTTGTAGAGACACCTTTTGTGGCAATCACAGCTCCAAGTCGCTTTGGATAAGTCTCTATGAGCTTGCCACATCTCCCCACTGATTTTTGCCCATTCCTCCTTGCAAAACTGCTCCAGCTCCTTCAAGTTGGATGGTTTGCGCTTGTGAACAGCAATCATTAAGTCTGACCACAGATTTTCTATTGGATTGAGGTCTGGGCTGTGACTAGGCCATTCCAACACATTTACATGTTTCCCCTTAAACCTCTCAAGTGTTGCTTTAGCAGTGTGTTTGGGGTCATTGTCCTGCTGGAAGGTGAACCTCCGTCCTAGCCTCAAATGACGCACAGAGTGGTACAGGTTTTGCTCAAGAATATCCCTGTATTTAGCACCATCCATCTTTCCCTCAACTCGGACCAGTTTCCCAGTTCCGGCTGCTGAAAAACATCCCCACAGCATGATGCTGCCACCGCCATGTTTCACTGTGGGGATGGTGCTCTTTGGGTGATGTGGTGTGTTGGGTTTGTGCCAGATATATTGTTTTCGTTAATGGCCGAAAAGTTCATTTTTAGTCTCATCAGACCAGAGCACCTTCCTCCATACATTTTGGGAGTCTCCCACATGCCTTTTCGCAAACTCAAAACGTGCCATTTTGTTTTTTGCTGAAAGTAATGGCTTTCTTCTGGCCACTCTGCCATAAAGCCCAACTCTATGGAGCGTACGGCTTATTGTCGTCCTATGTACAGATACTCCAGTCTCTGCTGTGGGACTCTGCAGCTCCTCCAGGGTTACCTTAGGTCTCTGTGCTGCCTCTCTGATAAATGCCCTCCTTGCCCGGTCCGTGAGTTTTGGTGGGCGGCCGTCTCTTGGCAGGTTTGCTGTTGTGCCATGTTCTTTCCATTTGGTTATGATAGATTTGATGGTGCTCCTGGGGATCATCAAAGATTTGGATATTTTTTTATAACCTAACCCTGACTTGTGCTTGAGGTGTTGCAGCCTCTGGTGTCTCTCAATAAAGGTGTGTATATGTAATGACAGATCATGTGACACTTAGATTGCACACAGGTGGACATCATTTCACTAATTATGTGACTTCTGAAGGTAATTGGTTGCACCAGAGCTTTTTATGGGCTTCATAACAAAGGGGGTGAATACATTGGCACATGACAATTTTCTGTTTTCTATTTCTAAAAAATAGTTATATGTATATATTTTTCTCATTTCACTTCACCAACTTAGACTATTGTGTTCTGATCCATCACATAAAATTCAGATTAACAAAACATTGAACTTAAGGCTGTAATGTAACAAAATAGGTAAAAAGTCAAGGGGGGTGAATACTTTTGCAAGGCACTGTATGTGCCCCTTGGGTATTGCATGTGCCCAGTGTCTGTACTTGCTGTGTGTGTTTTGTGTATGATGTGTGTATTGTGTGTATATGTGCAGTGTCTGTGCTCTATGTGTACTGCGTGTGTATTGTATGTCTCTGTGCAGTGTGTGCTCCCTGTGTGTGCTCTGCATGTGCTTGTGTGCAGTGTCTGCACTTTGTATGTGCTGTGTGTATTTTGTGTCTGTGCTTTGTATGTGCTATGTGTGTATTGTGTGGCTGTGTGTAGTGTGTGCGCTCTTTATGTGCTGTGTGTATCTGTGTGTGGTGTGTGCGCTCTGTATGTGTGTTGTATCTGTGTGTAGTGTGTGCGCTCTGTATGTGCTGTGTGTATCTGTGTGTGGTGTGTGCGCTCTGTATGTGTGTTGTATCTGTGTGTAGTGTGTGTGCTCTGTATGTGCTGTGTGTATATTGTGTATCTGTGTGTGGTGTGTGCACTCTGTATGTATTGTGTGTGTTGTATCTGTGTGTAGTGTGTGTGCTCTGTATGTGCTGTGTGTATATTGTGTATCTGTGTGTGGTGTGTGCGCTCTGTATATGTGTGTGTTGTATCTGTGTGTGGTGTGTGCGCTCTGTATGTGTTGTGTATATTGTGTATCTGTGTGTAGTGTGCGCACTCTGTATGTGCTGTGTGTATCTGTGTGTGGTGTGTGCGCTCTGTATGTGCTGTGTGTATATTGTGTATCTGTGTGTAGTGTGTGCGCTCTGTATGTGCTATGTGTATATTGTGTATCTGTGTGCGCTCTGTATGTGCTGTGTGTATATTGTGTATCTGTGTGTGGTGTGTGCACTCTGTATGTATTGTGTGTGTTGTATCTGTGTGTAGTGTGTGCGCTCTGTATGTGCTGTGTGTATATTGTGTATCTGTGTGTGGTGTGTGCGCTCTGTATGTGTGTGTGTGTTGTATCTGTGTGTAGTGTGTGCGCTCTGTATGTGTTGGGTGTGTGTTGTATCTGTGTGTAGTGTGTGCGCTCTGTATGTGCTGTGTGTATATTGTGTATCTGTGTGTGGTGTGTGCGCTCTGTATGTGTGTGTGTGTTGTATCTGTGTGTGGTGTGTGCGCTCTGTATGTGCTATGTGTATATTGTGTATCTGTGTGTGGTGTGTGCGCTCTGTATGTGCTGTGTGTATATTGTGTATCTGTGTGTAGTGTGTGCGCTCTGTATGTGCTATGTGTATATTGTGTATCTGTGTGTGGTGTGTGCGCTCTGTATGTGTGTGTGTGTTGTATCTGTGTGTAGTGTGTGCGCTCTGTATGTATTGTGTGTGTTGTATCTGTGTGTAGTGTGTGCGCTCTGTATGTGCTGTGTGTATATTGTGTATCTGTGTGTGGTGTGTGTGTTGTGTATCTGTGTGTGCTCTGTATGTGTGTGTGTGTATATTGTGTATCTGTGTGTGGTGTGTGCGCTCTGTATGTGTGTGTGTGTTGTATCTGTGTGTGGTGTGTGCGCTCTGTATGTGTTGTGTATATTGTGTATCTGTGTGTAGTGTGCGCACTCTGTATGTGCTGTGTGTATCTGTGTGTAGTGTGTGCGCTCTGTATGTGCTGTCTGTATATTGTGTATCTGTGTGTAGTGTGTGCGCTCTGTATGTGTGTGTGTGTTGTATCTGTGTGTGGTGTGTGCGCTCTGTATGTGCTGTGTGTATATTGTGTATCTGTGTGCGCTCTGTATGTGCTGTGTGTATATTGTGTATCTGTGTGTGGTGTGTGCACTCTGTATGTGTGTGTGTGTTGTATCTGTGTGTGGTGTGTGCGCTCTGTATGTGTGTGTGTGTTGTATCTGTGTGTAGTGTGTGCGCTCTGTATGTGCTGTGTGTATATTGTGTATCTGTGTGTAGTGTGTGCGCTCTGTATGTGCTGTGTGTATATTGTGTATCTGTGTGTGGTGTGTGCACTCTGTATGTGTGTGTGTGTTGTATCTGTGTGTGGTGTGTGCGCTCTGTATGTGTGTGTGTGTTGTATCTGTGTGTAGTGTGTGCGCTCTGTATGTGCTGTGTGTATATTGTGTATCTGTGTGTAGTGTTTGCGCTCTGTATGTGCTGTGTGTATATTGTGTATCTGTGTGTAGTGTGTGCGCTCTGTATGTGTGTGTGTGTTGTATCTGTGTGTGGTGTGTGCGCTCTGTATGTGGTGTGTGTATATTGTGTATCTGTGTGTGGTGTGTGCGCTCTGTATGTGCTATGTGTATATTGTGTATCTGTGTGTGGTGTGTGCGCTCTGTATGTGCTGTGTGTATATTGTGTATCTGTGTGTAGTGTGTGCGCTATGTATGTGCTGTGTGTATATTGTGTATCTGTGTGTGGTGTGTGCGCTCTGTATGTGTGTGTGTGTTGTATCTGTGTGTGCGCTCTGTATGTGCTGTGTGTGTTGTATCTGTGTGTAGTGTGTGCGCTCTGTATGTGCTGTGTGTATATTGTGTATCTGTGTGTAGTGTGTGCGCTCTGTATGTGCTGTGTGTATATTGTGTATCTGTGTGTGGTGTGTGCGCTCTGTATGTGTGTGTGTGTTGTATCTGTGTGTGGTGTGTGCGCTCTGTATGTGCTGTGTGTATATTGTGTATCTGTGTGTGGTGTGTGCGCTCTGTATGTGTGTGTGTGTTGTATCTGTGTGTGGTGTGTGCGCTCTGTATGTGCTGTCTGTATATTGTGTATCTGTGTGTGGTGTGTGCGCTCTGTATGTGTGTGTGTGTTGTATCTGTGTGTGGTGTGTGTGCTCTGTATGTGCTGTCTGTATATTGTGTATCTGTGTGCGCTCTGTATGTGTGTGTGTGTTGTATCTTTGTGTAGTGTGTGCGCTCTGTATGTGCTGTGTGTATATTGTGTATCTGTGTGTGGTGTGTGTGCTCTGTATGTGTGTGTGTGTTGTATCTGTGTGTGGTGTGTGCGCTCTGTATGTGCTGTGTGTATATTGTGTATCTGTGTGTAGTGTGTGCGCTCTGTATGTGTGTGTGTGTTGTATCTGTGTGTGGTGTGTGCGCTCTGTATGTGTGTGTGTGTTGTATCTGTGTGTGGTGTGTGCGCTCTGTATGTGTGTGTGTGTTGTATCTGTGTGTGGTGTGTGCGCTCTGTATGTGCTGTCTGTATATTGTGTATCTGTGTGTGGTGTGTGCGCTCTGTATGTGTGTGTGTGTTGTATCTGTGTGTTGTGTGTGCGCTCTGTATGTGTGTGTGTGTTGTATCTGTGTGTGGTGTGTGTGCTCTGTATGTGCTGTCTGTATATTGTGTATCTGTGTGTGGTGTGTGCGCTCTGTATGTGCTGTGTGTATATTGTGTATCTGTGTGTGGTGTGTGCGCTCTGTATGTGTGTGTGTGTTGTATCTGTGTGTGGTGTGTGCGCTCTGTATGTGCTGTGTGTATGTTGTATCTGTGTGTGGTGTGTGTGCTCTGTATGTGCTGTCTGTATATTGTGTATCTGTGTGTGGTGTGTGCGCTCTGTATGTGTGTGTGTGTTGTATCTGTGTGTGGTGTGTGCACTCTGTATGTATTGTGTGTATATTGTGTATCTGTGTGTGGTGTGTGCGCTCTGTATGTAATGTGTGTATATTGTGTATCTGTGTGTAGTGTGTGCGCTCTGTATGTGTGTGTGTGTTGTATCTGTGTGTGGTGTGTGCGCTCTGTATGTGTTGGGTGTGTGTTGTATCTGTGTGTAGTGTGTGCGCTCTGTATGTGTGTGTGTGTTGTATCTGTGTGTGGTGTGTGCACTCTGTATGTGTTGGGTGTGTGTTGTATCTGTGTGTGGTGTGTGCGCTCTGTATGTGGTGTGTGTATATTGTGTATCTGTGTGTAGTGTGTGCGCTCTGTATGTGTGTGTGTGTTGTATCTGTGTGTGGTGTGTGCACTCTGTATGTAATGTGTGTATATTGTGTATCTGTGTGTGGTGTGTGCGCTCTGTATGTGCTATGTGTATATTGTGTATCTGTGTGTAGTGTGTGCGCTCTGTATGTGTGTGTGTGTTGTATCTGTGTGTGGTGTGTGCACTCTGTATGTGTTGGGTGTGTGTTGTATCTGTGTGTGGTGTGTGCGCTCTGTATGTGGTGTGTGTATATTGTGTATCTGTGTGTGGTGTGTGCGCTCTGTATGTATTGTGTGTGTTGTATCTGTGTGTGGTGTGTGCACTCTGTATGTAATGTGTGTATATTGTGTATCTGTGTGTGGTGTGTGCGCTCTGTATGTGCTATGTGTATATTGTGTATCTGTGTGTAGTGTGTGCGCTCTGTATGTATTGTGTGTGTTGTATCTGTGTGTGGTGTGTGCACTCTGTATGTGTTGGGTGTGTGTTGTATCTGTGTGTGGTGTGTGCGCTCTGTATGTGGTGTGTGTATATTGTGTATCTGTGTGTGGTGTGTGTGGTCTGTATGTGCTGTGTGTATATTGTGTATCTGTGTGTGGTGTGTGCACTCTGTATGTGTTGGGTGTGTGTTGTATCTGTGTGTGGTGTGTGCGCTCTGTATGTGCTGTGTGTGTTGTGTATCTGAGTGTAGTGTGTGCGCTCTGTATGTATTGTGTATGTTGTATCTGTGTGTAGTGTGTGTTCTGCCTGTGCTGTGTGTATGTTGTATCTGTGTGTATGTGTGTTCTGCATGTAACGTGTATATTGTGTATCTGTGTGTGGTGTGTGCGCTCTGTATGTGCTGTGTGTATATTGTGTATCTGTGTGTGGTGTGTGCGCTCTGTATGTGTGTGTGTGTTGTATCTGTGTGTGGTGTGTGTGCTCTGTATGTGCTGTCTGTATATTGTGTATCTGTGTGCGCTCTGTATGTGTGTGTGTGTTGTATCTTTGTGTAGTGTGTGCGCTCTGTATGTGCTGTGTGTGTTGTATCTGTGTGTGGTGTGTGCGCTCTGTATGTGCTGTGTGTATATTGTGTATCTGTGTGTGGTGTGTGCGCTCTGTATGTGTGTGTGTGTTGTATCTGTGTGTGGTGTGTGTGCTCTGTATGTGCTGTCTGTATATTGTGTATCTGTGTGCGCTCTGTATGTGTGTGTGTGTTGTATCTTTGTGTAGTGTGTGCGCTCTGTATGTGCTGTGTGTGTTGTATCTGTGTGTGGTGTGTGCGCTCTGTATGTGCTGTGTGTATATTGTGTATCTGTGTGTGGTGTGTGCGCTCTGTATGTGTGTGTGTGTTGTATCTGTGTGTGGTGTGTGCGCTCTGTATGTGCTGTCTGTATATTGTGTATCTGTGTGTAGTGTGTGCGCTCTGTATGTGTGTGTGTGTTGTATCTGTGTGTATGTGTGCGCTCTGTATGTGCTGTGTGTATGTTGTATCTGTGTGTGTGGTGTGTGCACTCTGTATGTGTTGGGTGTATGTTGTATCTGTGTGTAGTGTGTGCGCTCTGTATGTGTGTGTGTGTTGTATCTGTGTGTGGTGTGTGCACTCTGTATGTGTTGGGTGTGTGTTGTATCTGTGTGTGGTGTGTGCGCTCTGTATGTGGTGTGTGTATATTGTGTATCTGTGTGTAGTGTGTGCGCTCTGTATGTGTGTGTGTGTTGTATCTGTGTGTGGTGTGTGCACTCTGTATGTAATGTGTGTATATTGTGTATCTGTGTGTGGTGTGTGCGCTCTGTATGTGCTATGTGTATATTGTGTATCTGTGTGTAGTGTGTGCGCTCTGTATGTGTGTGTGTGTTGTATCTGTGTGTGGTGTGTGCACTCTGTATGTGTTGGGTGTGTGTTGTATCTGTGTGTGGTGTGTGCGCTCTGTATGTGGTGTGTGTATATTGTGTATCTGTGTGTGGTGTGTGCGCTCTGTATGTATTGTGTGTGTTGTATCTGTGTGTGGTGTGTGCACTCTGTATGTAATGTGTGTATATTGTGTATCTGTGTGTGGTGTGTGCGCTCTGTATGTGCTATGTGTATATTGTGTATCTGTGTGTAGTGTGTGCGCTCTGTATGTATTGTGTGTGTTGTATCTGTGTGTGGTGTGTGCACTCTGTATGTGTTGGGTGTGTGTTGTATCTGTGTGTGGTGTGTGCGCTCTGTATGTGGTGTGTGTATATTGTGTATCTGTGTGTGGTGTGTGTGGTCTGTATGTGCTGTGTGTATATTGTGTATCTGTGTGTGGTGTGTGCACTCTGTATGTGTTGGGTGTGTGTTGTATCTGTGTGTGGTGTGTGCGCTCTGTATGTGCTGTGTGTGTTGTGTATCTGAGTGTAGTGTGTGCGCTCTGTATGTATTGTGTATGTTGTATCTGTGTGTAGTGTGTGTTCTGCCTGTGCTGTGTGTATGTTGTATCTGTGTGTATGTGTGTTCTGCATGTAACGTGTATATTGTGTATCTGTGTGTGGTGTGTGCGCTCTGTATGTGCTGTGTGTATATTGTGTATCTGTGTGTGGTGTGTGCGCTCTGTATGTGTGTGTGTGTTGTATCTGTGTGTGGTGTGTGTGCTCTGTATGTGCTGTCTGTATATTGTGTATCTGTGTGCGCTCTGTATGTGTGTGTGTGTTGTATCTTTGTGTAGTGTGTGCGCTCTGTATGTGCTGTGTGTGTTGTATCTGTGTGTGGTGTGTGCGCTCTGTATGTGCTGTGTGTATATTGTGTATCTGTGTGTGGTGTGTGCGCTCTGTATGTGTGTGTGTGTTGTATCTGTGTGTGGTGTGTGTGCTCTGTATGTGCTGTCTGTATATTGTGTATCTGTGTGCGCTCTGTATGTGTGTGTGTGTTGTATCTTTGTGTAGTGTGTGCGCTCTGTATGTGCTGTGTGTGTTGTATCTGTGTGTGGTGTGTGCGCTCTGTATGTGCTGTGTGTATATTGTGTATCTGTGTGTAGTGTGTGCGCTCTGTATGTGTGTGTGTGTTGTATCTGTGTGTGGTGTGTGCGCTCTGTATGTGCTGTCTGTATATTGTGTATCTGTGTGTAGTGTGTGCGCTCTGTATGTGTGTGTGTGTTGTATCTGTGTGTATGTGTGCGCTCTGTATGTGCTGTGTGTATGTTGTATCTGTGTGTGTGGTGTGTGCACTCTGTATGTGTTGGGTGTATGTTGTATCTGTGTGTAGTGTGTGCGCTCTGTATGTGTGTGTGTGTTGTATCTGTGTGTGGTGTGTGCACTCTGTATGTGCTGTCTGTATATTGTGTATCTGTGTGTAGTGTGTGCGCTCTGTATGTGTGTGTGTGTTGTATCTGTGTGTATGTGTGCGCTCTGTATGTGCTGTGTGTATGTTGTATCTGTGTGTGTGGTGTGTGCACTCTGTATGTGCTGTGTGTGTTGTATCTGTGTGTAGTGTGTGTTCTGCCTGTGCTGTGTGTATGTTGTATCTGTGTATATGTGTGTTCTGCATGTAACGTGTGTGTTGTATTTGTGTACACCGACCTGTGTATATCCAGGCCACAGCTGGGGGTGGAGGTTATCTCTTGGAATGTGACGCTGGCCGCACCACTGGCTGCTGTGGTGGGAAAAAGAGAGAAATTGAGGGAAATAGTGGCAACTACAGGGGTCTGTGCGGAGAAGACTCTGCCTCCTGATTAGAGGCTTTGGGCTGTTATGTTAATCATTCCTGTGAGTTCCTTTTCATCCTCGTATTGTCTGTGCAAAAGCAGCTTTAGAAAGTCCTAAGAACCCTGACGTCATATAAAATGTATTGTGCTTATAAAAAATATTAATATTAAACATACAGTATAGAAAGACTCCAAAAAACAAGTTCTGATCCCAATTGACTTTGTATCAAACGCTCTCTTTGAAATGCACATGCC
This sequence comes from Discoglossus pictus, assembly GCA_027410445.1. NCBI lineage: Eukaryota > Metazoa > Chordata > Amphibia > Anura > Alytidae > Discoglossus > Discoglossus pictus. The sequence goes on along the minus strand of CM050163.1, from coordinate 26,355,717 downwards.
AGTAATCAGACCTCGGGCGCCCAGCGTCTGGACCCAAACATTTGTTGACAAGTGAACATTTTCTGCAAAGTCTACTAAAAATGAGCTCCAGAGATAAGATTAAGGCAGGAGAGGAGGAGCACACCTCCCCGGGTGCATTTCTGTTTATTCTAGTCCATGCAGAGCAACCTCTTGTGAGGATGGGGAGGTGGGTCAGAAATATAGAAATATATCAATTGGTGGCTCTGCAGCATTTTACGTTCCATTCAGTGGAGTTACTGCTGGTGAAGTAGGTGCAAAGCACCGTAGCCCATAAGATGGCACGGGCCCTCATTAGCATGGAATAAAGGAAGACTTTTACATTATTAGAGGAGGGGCCCATAATCATCACTTTAGGGGTCACCTAACCATAAACATATCTTCAGGCTATACAGAGAAGTTGCAAGGGCCCCCCCAATATTTGCCTTGGGGCCCTCCAATCATTAGCTCACTGTCGTCATTGCGCATGGGACCTCACATTTTGCACCAGGCGCTACTACATTTTCATTTAGTTTTGCCCTGATTTGCATAAAGTATATTTTAGCTGCATATACCTATAAGTTACTAATGGTAGTAGTACATGCATGGACGTATTTAGGATTTATTCGACTCTCTGTGACTTCATGGACCGTAACGCACCAGGCTCATCTTTATGTCCATGATAATGCTGACCCACTTGGTTTTCATGGGAGAGATACTGGAGTAGGTTGGCAGTTCCTTCTCCAATGGACCACAGCAAAAAAGCTCCAGGTATGCCTAGGTGGTCTCCGGTCCAAGTACTAACCAGGCCCAGACCCAGGCCAAAACCTGCGTGGTGTGAACTCTTGGTTCCGTGACTGGAATCAAATCCAGGTTGCAGCAGTGAATGTCTAAAAAATAAGTTAATTAAATTTCTCAGAAAAACAGTATATGCACTGCACTCTGGGAAAACTGTGTGGGGCATGCAAATGAGGCCACATAATGCATAGCATAGCAACGGATGTTTTTTTCACAAACCAGGTCACTTAACCACATACAGCACTGTTTCACGTTTATTGACGATCCTATATATATTTAGGCAGAAACAAGGTGCAATGGACTTTGTCAAACTGGGCTTAGGCAGGAAAGAGTTATAAGTCCAGCCCTAGCCCTGGGCCTAGGTAGAAATACATCCTGGTCTCCCCTCTAGTACAATAACATATTTCTGTGAAATTCTACCTAAAACAGCTGTTATTTTTCGTCATTGATACTTCCTATAGAGATAGACTCTTAGCATGTGTCCGGTGTGAAGCTTTCAGGACTAGACAAGACTAAAGCTAAGCTTAGAAGCTGTTATATGGATTGTGATAATTAGGATGTTATTAATCGATTGATATCATTCCTCGGGGTCTCTTATTGCACGTATAGCAGAGGGTCCCGTCAGGCCCAGGAATGTCTCTAAGTATTTATGGTGTTAATGTCCATGTTGAGGGATCCCAGTGCGGCCAGGAAACTTCTGATTAGAAGTTATTGGGAGGACTGGTCTTGCCACACACTTAGGGGGTGGGAGGTGAGGCCGAAGGTTATTTGGGGTCACAGAGATCTATGGGGGATGGGATACTGGGTGAGGGAGATTTAGGTTTGATACATACTCCTAGAAGAGACATTAAACAGGCCGTTTAGCCACTCAGTGGGGTATTTAGGTTTAATGTTGCCCAAGTTCGGACCCGGGGAGCCACACACAGGCCAGGATTTGAGGATATCGCTCTGTGTACAAGCGAGAGTATTGCTTCCTTGGTCATCCTGAGTAACTCACCTGTGCACAAAAAGGAAATCCTCAAATCCAGGCTTGTGTGTGGCTCTCCGGGACCGAACATGCCTACCCCTGCTTTAGACAGAAACACATTACTGGAACCACTGTACTCCTGGGTTATAAATATATTATTGTGAAGAACTACAATTGAATACAGGCATAAGTGATGGTATCATATAGTATCTTCAATTCTCTGTTCTGCCTCTCTCAGTGCTGTCTCTCTCTGTGTATGTCCTCTCCCTCTCTGTGCGCCTTCTCTCTCTCTCCCTCCCTCTCTCTATGACTCCATCTCTCTCCCCTACTTTCCCCCTCCCTTTCTCTCCCTCCCCCTCTCTCCCTCTCTCTTTCCCTTTCTCTCCCTCCCCTCTCGCTCTCCCTCTCACCTCCCTCCCTCACTCTCCCTCTCTCTTTCTCCCTCCCTCTATCTATCTATCTGCCTCCCTCCCTCTCCCACTCTCCATTACCTTTCTCTCCCTCTCCTCTCTCCCCTCTCCCTCTCCTTGTCCCTCTCTCTCTCCCTCCCTCTCTCTATGACTCCATCTCTCTCCCCTTCTTTCCCCTTCACTCTCTCTCTGCCTCTCTCCCTCCCCCTCTCTCTCCCTCTCTCTTTCCCTCTCTCTCCCTCCCCTCTCGCTCTCCCTCTCACCTCCCTCCCTCACTCTCCCCCTCTCTCTCTCTGTCTCCCTCCCTCTCCCACTCTCCATTACCTTTCTCTCCCTCTCCCCTCTCCCTCTCCTTGTCCCTCTCTCTCTCCCTCCCTCTCTCTATGACTCCATCTCTCTCCCCTTCTCTCTCCCCTTCTTTCCCCTTCTCTCTCTCTCTGCCTCTCTCCCTCTCTCTTTCCCTCTCTCTCCCTCTCCTCTTGCTCTCCCTCTCACCTCCCTCCCTCACTCTCCCCCTCTCTCTCTCTGCCTCCCTCCCTCTCTCACTTTCCATTACCTTTCTCTCCCTCTCCCTCCCCTCTCTCTCTCTCTCCCTCCCTCTCTCTATGACTCCATCTCTCTCCCCTTCTCTCTCCCCTTCTTTCCCCTTCTCTTTCTCTCTGCCTCTCTCCCTCCCCCTCTCTCTTTCCCTCTCTCTCCCTCTCCTCTCGCTCTCCCTCTCACCTCCCTCCCTCACTCTCCCTCTCTGCCTCCCTCCCTCTCCCACTCTCCATTACCTTTCTCTCCCTCTCCCTCTCCCCTCCCCTCTATCCTCTCCCTTCTCTCTCTCACTCCCTCTTCCCCCTCTCTCTCTCTCTCCCTCTCTCTCTTTCCCTCCCTCTCTCTCCCCAGGCTCACCTGCCGCCTCCAACATGCATACTACCAAACAATGTCACTACCAATCATGCGTGAATCCTCTGCAGCCGCGCATGCGGTTATTTAGTGTTAGTAGCTTGTGAGTAACGTCTGTGCAGAATTACTAACTCTTATAATTGATTTAAATGAAATTATGCAGCAGGGAAAATTGCCAATTTAGTTTCTATTGTTGTAATTCCTGAGGTGGGATGACATGTTAAAGAGGTGTGGATGTTACCAGGTATATAATATCCCGGTGTATCTATTTACTTTTATGCATACAGGCAAAATACAAAAAATTAACAAAACCTATAATAGCGGGTCCTGAAACCGCTGCTTCGGCGCTCATTGCAGCCTCAATCCTACGGGCCTTGCGATGAGCGCCTGCTATATACAGTATGTGATTACACAAACAAATGTTGTTTCCCAGATCTCCTGGGCAATGTAATAAATCTCTGTTGTGTCTCATTTTCTTCCATTTCTCATAAACCAGGGAGAAGCCCGGATGCCAGCCATTCTTGTCCTGTGCGTACAGTTGCTCGGGCACCAGTATATCTACAATACAATGATCTGCCACCATTGTAAATGTTCTAAGGCCTCCATTAAATTCTCCCATTATCTGACTGCTCGGCAGTTTGTTGTGTAAATTTTATTATTGTGTTTCAGGGCTGGGGAAAGGAAAATGTCTGTGGGTTTCGTGCGATTCCCAGTCCGACTTGTTTTTGGGTTAAGGAATGTAGATTTTATGGCAGATAATGGAAAGGCCTGTTTAGTCTGCTCGTTTTATCTACGAAAAACGCTTAAAGGACCGTGGAAGGTCCATACATGTTTATCTATTTACTTTTATGTACTTTATTTTATTAAGAAGTGCGTCTAAGCTCTGCTTTACTGCCTAAAATCAAACAAATAGTCCCTGTATGGGTCTGCCCTCTGCAGCTCATGAAGACACAGACTTTGCAGTACTAGGTATGCAATGTCTCATACCAGCTGCGACGTGGTTCCTGATAGGCTAGGACACTATACTGCACATGCACATGGTGCAGTGGGCAGACCCATACAGGGACTATTTGTTTGATTTTAGAGCTTTTTAAGCACTTTTTAATAAAATAAAGTACATAAAAGTAAATAGATATACAGGTATATTATATACATAGTAAAATCCAGAAAACTTCTGTTATCTTTTAAAGGGCCATTGAAAATAATTCTGTATGTGATAATATACCGTAATGTGTTTTCTTTTCTCAAAGCAGAAAAGACGTTCAAAATTTGGGGCTTTCCTCTGTCAGCCAATGAGCAGTGATATAGATATATGAGTCAAACTTGTCTGCCAACAAAGGTATGCTCGGTGCATTTCTGCATACACTTAAGATGGCAGACCTATACATTATTTGTTAGATGTTAGACATTAAGAACAGAGCTTATAAGTACTTCTTAAAATAAAGTACAGAAAAGTAAATAGATACACAGGGATATTATACCTAGTAACCTTCCATATCCCTTTAAGTAGTTACAATACTTATTTAGTAATGTATATTTATAATGTAATTGGTAGTTTAATATATCTCGTTAGCCATCAAGTGTTATGGTAACATCTTAATTAATATGTTGAAGCAATCCATTAACCGGTAAAGTTGGGAATTAGGGATGTGGTTTATACGATCACACTTCAAACACGTGTCTCGGCCCCTCTGGGAGGGAAGGGAAGACCCCTTGCTGGTTATTCATACACCTTTCTATTAAGGTCAGGTGGGTAATCTCTTTCTCCAGAGCGTCCCACCTACTTATATAAGGGGATAAGCCCATCTTATTCATATGTAAGACCAGGACATGGATACGAGCCCGGCCAGTATTTCCTTCTCGGAGGAGGGCAAAACGGGACAATATTGTACTTGGAATGTCTAGTGCAGCAGGTGAAATCCCCAGGGTATGGGCCATCTCGTATCTGCACTCTTTATTTATTAGTAGATGATTATATTTCTAGAAAGGTGATCTGATCACCCTATGAATGTCTTGGCCAAATACATATACTTTAGGCATCTTTATTGACCCCTGTGGGGTGCATGGAGATGTGCAAATTATTTTGCACCATGGCCATCCACTGACTAGCCCACCAATGGGCAGTAGTGTTGGCATGATAAAGATATCTGCCAGTTTTCTGATATGTGTGTATATATATATACAGTGGGGGGCAAAATTATTTGATCCCCTGCTTATATTGAACGTTTCTCCACGTGAAAAAGAAAAGATCAGTCTATAATTTTAATGGTCGGTGTATTTTAACAGTGAGAGACAGAATAACAAAAAACAAACAAACAAGAAAAACGTATGTGAAAAAAGTTATAAATTGATTTGCAGGTCAGTAAGGGGAAATAAGTATTTGACCCCTTTGTCTTAGTAGTTGGTGGCAAAACCCTTGTTTTCAATCACAGAGGTCAGATGTTTCTTGTAGTTGGCCACCAAGTTTGCACACATCTCAGGAGGGATTTGCTTCCACTCCTCTTTGCTGAACCTCTCCAAGTCATTAAGGTTTCAAGGCTGATGTTTGTCAACTCGAACCTTCAGCTTCCTCCACAGAGTTTCTATGGGATTAAGGTCTGGAGACTGGCTAGGCCACTCCAGGACCTTAATGTGCTTCTTCTTGAGCCACTCCTTTGTTGCCTTTGCTATGTGTTTTGGGTCATTGTCATGCTGGAATACCCATCCACGACCCATTTTCAATGCCCTGCCTGAAGGAAGGAGGTTCTCATTCAAGATTTGACGGTACATGGACCCATCCATCGTCCCTTTCATGCAGTGCAGTTGTCCTGTCCCCCTAGCAGAAAAACACCCCCAAAGCATAATGTTTTTACTTCCGTGTTTGACGGTGGGGATGGTGTTCTTGGGGTTATAGGCAACATTCCTCCTCCTCCAAAAACGTCGAGTTCAGTTGATGCCAAAGAGCTTGATTTTGGTCTCATCTGACCACAACACTTTCACCCAGTTCTCTTCTGAATCATTCAGATGTTCATTGGCAAGCTTCACACGGGCCTGTACATGTGCTTTCTTGAGCCGGGTCACCTTGCGGGCGCTGCAGGATTTCAGTCCTTCACGGCGTAGTGTGTTACCAATTGTTTTCTTGGTGACTATGGTCCCAGCTGCCTTGAGATCATTAACAATATCCTCCCATGTAGTTCTGGGCTGATTCCTCACCATTCTCATGATCATTGAAACTCCACGAGGTGAGATCTTGCAAGGAGCACAAGACCGAGAGAGACTGGCAGTTATTTTGTGTTTCCTCCATTTGGGAATAATCGCACCAACTGTTGTCACCTTCTCACCAAGCTACTTGGTTATGGTCTTGTAGCCCATTCCAGCCTTGGGTAGGTCTATAATCTTGTCCCTGACATCCTTGGAAAGCTCCTTGGTCTTGGCCATGGTGGAGAGTTTGCAATCTGATTGATTGCTTTTGTGGACAGGTGTCTTTTATACAGAAACAAGCTGAGATTAGGAGCACTCCCTTTAACAGAGTGCTCCTAATCTCAGCTCGTTACCTGTATAAAAGACAAATTAACAAAACTACCATGGATGTGGAAGGCCATGATGCCAATTCTTCAAAACAGTACATGGCTGGCACTGCCCTATTAAAGCTCCCCCAATGTTCCCCCGCATATACCTGTTAATGATACACCAATCTCTGTATGATCTGGGTGCCACCTATCTGACTTCCTCATTCACCACATTCCAGGTCACTCCTTGAGATCAAAAGGTGAAGATTTCTTAAGAATCCTGTTATTTATCTTTAAGACTCAATCATTCTGCATGGTTTCCAAGATTTCAACAAAAGAAGGACAGTTATTTCTATTTTTTTTATTGGAAGAACATAACATTATACAACTTGTAGAATATAAAATGATACATTATACAAACATATATTATCCAAGATTTACGTTATATCATCTTAACTTAACAACTGAACATAAAATACATTTTATTTTGCAATTTATATACTAATATCCTCTTATTTTTTTCTTAAATGGAAATGCAAGGTTCCTGGATTTACTGGGTACATAATATCCCTATATGTCTATTTACTGTTATGTACTTTATTTTATTAAGATGTGCTTTGAAGCTCTGTTTTGCTACCTAAAATCTAACAAATAGTGCCTGTATGGGTCTGCCCACTGCAGCATATGCACACAGACTCTGTAGGGCTGGATGTGCAGTGTAGTGTCCTAGCCTATCAGGGGCCACATTGCAGAAAGTTGCTGAAAAAGTGTCACTGATTGTTTGTATGAGACACTGCACATGCAACACTACAGAGTCTGTGTCTGCATAGACTTCAGTGGGCAGACCCATACAAGGACTATTTATATGATTTTAGGCAGTAAAAACAGAGCTTATAAGCACTTCTTAAAATAAAAAGTACATAAAAGTAAATAAATATACAGGGATAGTATATAACTAGTAACATCCAGAAAACTTCCATATCCCTTTAATGTATAACTCTATGGATCCAAGAAACCTATTTCTTGTATGTAACAGTTCTATTTCAGTGAGGTGTGGGCATCAAGGTTTGCTCATGAGGTACCCTTGGGTCCCCTCGAGTTAAGTTATTATTATTTATTACTAGTGACTTGCCCGTCAAAAATGACGGCAATAAAATTTGAAGCCTGGTAATGGTATTTGCCTCACATTGCGAGCCTCCCCAGCTCTACTTTACTGCACTCATCACAAGCCGCGCAATGAGAATCTTTGGCGCTCATTGCGAGCCTCTCCACCCCTTTACCTCTCCACCCTCTACTTTACTGGCCTTGCGATGACCGCCCTTGGTGCTCATCACGGGCGTCGCAATGAACGCCTTTGGCGCTCATCACAAGACTCGCAATGAGCATCATCGGCACTCATCACAGGCCTCGCAATGAGCCCCTCCCTTGTGTCTCTTCCCCCTCTGTCTCTCCCCGTGTCTCTTCCCCCCACCTCTCCCCCCATGACTCTCCCCTGTATCCCCCCCTCCTCTGTATCTCTTCCCCCCTCCTCTCCCTCTTCTGTGTATCTTCCCCTCCTCCTCTCCTATGTGTCTCTCTCCCCCCTCCTCCCTCCACTGTATCTCTCTCCCCCCTCCTCCCTCCACTGTGTCTCTCTCCCTCCTCCTCCCTCCACTGTGTCTCTCTTCCCCCTCTCCTGTGTGTCTTCTCCCCTCCTCTCCCTCTCCCGTGTCTCTTCCTCCTCCTCTCTCCTGTGTCTCTCACCCCTCCCCTGTGTCTTTCTTCTCCCCTCCCTCCCCTGTGTCTCTCTTTCCCCCCGTGTCTCTCTTCCCCCCTCCTCTCCCTCCCCTTTGTCTCTCTCAGCCCCCTCCTCTCCCTCGTGTCTCTCTTCCCCCTCCTCTCCCTCATGTCTCTCTTCCTCCTCCTCTCCCTCGTGTCTCTCTTCCCCTCCCCTGTGTCTCTCTTCCCCCCTCCTTTCCCTCTCCTGTGTCTCTCTTCCCCCCTCCCCTGTGTCTCTTCTCCCCTCCTCTCCCTCTCCTGTGTCTCTTCCTCCTTCTCTCTCCCTTGTGTCTCTCCCTCCTCCCCTGTGTCTCTCTTCTCCCCTCCCTCCCCTGTGTCTATCTTCTCCCCTCCCTCCCCTGTGTCTCTCTTCCCCCCTCCCCTGTGTCTCTCTTCTCCCTCCTCTCCCTCCCATGTCTCTCTTTCCCCCCGCTCCTCTCCCTCTTGTCTCTCTTCCCCTCCTGTCCCTCGTGTCTCTTCCCCCCCCTTGTCTCTCTTCCCCTCTTAGACACAGACCACATATTGGAGGGAAATCGCCGCTGATGGCGCCAAAGAGCCTTTAATTGGCTCCAGCCACCAGCCACTTCCTATTCTATACCCTGGTCCTTTCAGGTCAAGTGTCCCCTCCCACCAAAGCCAGGAGGCCTGGGGTGGTCTACGGGCCCCATTCATTCCATCCATCTAAAGTTGGCTTAATAACCCTCAGGATAGCCTTATGCATATCCCAGGCATTCTTAAAGGGATATGGAAGGTGTCTGGATCTTACTGGGTATATAATGTTCCTGCGTATCTATTTACTTTTATGTACTTTATTTTATTAAGAAGTGCTTATAAGCTCTGTATTTACTGCCTAAAATTAAACAAATAGTTCCTGTATGGGTCTGACCATTGCAGCATATGCAGATACAGACTATCTAGGGCTGGATATGCAGTGTAGTGTAGTGTCCTAGCCTATCAGGGATCATATCTCAGAAAACATCCTGCAACATGTGGCTGAGACACCTTCCATGATTAAAGGGACACTATCACCCCAGCAAAAAGCTTGACCCAAGCATGGTACATTGAGGCTTAACTAGGATAAAATTGGACGCGACAACTGAGTGGGAGAAACACGGGCCACAGCTTTATTAAATTACATAACAAAATTACCAATACCATAAATACTGTATTAGCATATTTAGGGGGAGGAGCCCGGCCACGGACAGTGACCTCACGCCTTGGGCACGTGCCCAGTGCCCACAATGCGTGTGAAACAGGTGGAAGTCCCGCCCTCCCAATGCAACTGGCCAATCCCGACGCCTAGCAGGCTCCGCTGGGTCATGCAACGCTGTGTGCTGACCCAGGGAGCCTAAGCAGCCTCCGAGTTGGGAAAGTTTAATTCTAAAGAGCACGAAAATCTGTACCAGCCTTTTTTCTTTACAGTAAATCATTTCAGAGAAATACAATATTGTCTTTGCTGCTAACGCACATCTTAATATGCGATTTCCTGACTCACAATACATGATACGCGTGGGGGGTCGCTAACTGAATGAGAACATTGGCATTCATTGTTTTGGGCACCACAAGCACAGGCAAACAGGCTCTGATCCTAATTAGTACATCAAGCAGCTAATTAATATTCAGGAGTCATTCATTTGCATTAAAATGCAGCACAAATAATAGTTAATTTATCTATTATTCTAATCTATCATTCTAATACTATGTACAGTCAGATCTTCAAGCTCTTTAATACTAACCTAAAAAAACCAAATCTTCCAGAACAATATTAGAAATAATTTTTTGACTTTACCATCATTTTGATTTTTAGTTCATCTGCCCCAGAATTTTTGCAGCCTAACATTGGCCAGTCATTGTGATAACACTCTGTTTACTGGATCTATATTTTATTATTTGTCATTTTTTCATTTTGTATACTTTGCTTTTTTAACTGTTTTTGTTTAATTAAAGGACCTCTGTGGTGGCATATTGTGAGGAACTAAAGCTGGTAAGGGAGAAACTAGTTTTACAAAGTAAAGAAGAAGAATACTCCAGTTTTTATTAGTATTATTATTATTATTATTATTATTATTATACTATATTAATATTTTATATTATATTATATTATGTTATTTTATATTCTTTTATTTTATATTATATTGTTGTTGTTTAATCGTTCAGTTGTGTCCGACTCTTCGTGATCCAATGGACCACACCAGGCCCATCTTATGTCTGGCTGTGCTTATCCACAAAGTTATCCTGGCAAAGATACTGGAGTGGGTTGCCTGCTCCTTCTTCAGTGATTTATCTGACCTCTCTGCTATGACCTGTCCATCTTGGGTGACCCTACATGGTATAGCTCATAGCTTTATTTAAGTACCTTTCACCATGACAAGGTAGCAATCCAGAAGGGGTATTTTATATTATCTTAAATTATATTATATTATAGTATTTTATATAATATTATTTAATTTTATATCATACTAGCGTATTGCCCGTCAAAAAATGACGGCAATGAGATGTGTATGTTTTAATGGTTGTTTAGTTATTAATATACACATGGAATTGTAAGGTAGCTAATGTTGTTTTTTGTGTACTACTGAAATATAGAATACAAATTAATAAATGAATTTACATATTTTTATGCATTGTGTTGAAGAGCTGGCAATCTGTGTTGATGTTGCTGCAGCATTAGTGGTGTGGAGCTGCTGTGTAAGCGTGATGAACGTGTGCAGTGTAATAGTGTGCGTGCGCGAGACCAAACCGTTAACGTAGCTGTGTACTTCCGCATTATCCTAAAATGGCGGATAATGTGTGCTATGCGTCTTAGCGGATTATCAGTATGTGTTTTCCGTGGTTATAGTGCTGTCGCCTGGTTTTCGTTTTGTTAGTCCGCCATTTTTTCTGAGCGTTCATTGCCAAAGTACTACGGTTTAACGGCTCGCCTCGCTGCGCGAGGCTCGCCGGCCAATGATCGCCTGCGGCGCCCATCGCTAAGCCCGCAAAAGTACTACGTTTTAACAGTAAATGGTCAAATGACGGTCAATAAAAATTAAATGTTGTGAAATTTGTTTGCCACACAACATGACGCTACATTTGTCTTTTTTTTTTCTTCTTAAAATAAATACAATCTTTTTTTTTCAAACACATACGTCTGTGGCTGTGTTTTACGCAGTTCGTAGTAGTATAGCCTCGTTTTCATTTTTTTCGGCGGCCATTTTTTTCTCGCTTAGCCGATTTTCAATCTTTGTAACTCGGCTAAATCGATGTAAATTGCAGTTCCAACTCACTTCCAGACGTCCTGCCTGGTTCCCCATGCTGTAAGTGACCTTTATTTTATTTTTTTGTGTGTATTTAGTGTTTTTTTTATTGTTTTGGTTCCGCCGCTTATCTCGTAATTTTTTTCATCTCGTATTTTTTTTCTAAGTGCTACGGTGTAACGGCTTCGCCTGCAATGAGCGCCTGTGGCGCTCATTGCCAAAGTGCTACAGTTTAACATAACGGCTCGTCTCGCTATGCGAGGCTCGCCTGCAATGAGTGCCTGTGGCGCTCATTGCCAAAGTGCTACAGTTTAACATAACGGCTCGTCTCGCTACGCGAGGTTCGCCTGCAATGAGCGCCTGCAGCGCTCATTGCCAAAGTGCTACGATTTAACGGCTCGTCTCGCTGCGCGAGGCTCGCTGGGCGATGAGCGCCTGCGGCGCTCATTGCAAAGTCGTACACACTACACAACGCAGCGTGACGACGAATCGGAGTTAGACAATTATAATATGTGATTATTACCTAACTTAATAAGGGGGAAACTATTTTAGAAAGTAAAGAAGAACACTGCAGCTTTTATTATTATTATATTTTATTATATTACATTATATTATATAATATTTTATTATTTTATATTACATTATATCATATTATTATAAGGGGAAAACTATTTTAGAAAGTAAAGTAGAAACTTTTATTATTATATTATATGATATTATATTGTATTATATTACATCATATTATATAATATATTATTATTTTATATTTTATTATATCATATCATATTATTACCTAATTTAATAAGGGGAAAACTATTTTAGAAAGTAAAGAAGAACACTGCAGCTTTTATTATTATTATATTACATTATTTTATATATTATTATTTTTTATTATAATATATTATTTTATATTATTTTATATTATATTATATAATTACCTAATTTCTTAAGAGGGAAAATATTTTCGAAAGTAAAAAAGAAGAACACTGAAGCTTTTATTATTATATATTATTTTAATTTATATTATAATATATTATATTATACTTATATTATTATTTTATATTATTTATATTATTATTACCTAATTTCATAAGGGGAAACTATTTTTGAAATTAAGAAGAACACTGCAGCTTTTTTATATTTTATATATTTGATACTATATTATACCATGTCCATTTATATTATATTATTATCTATCCAATGTTTGTCGCCGTGTGGGATCCTGTTTGTCTTTTTCCTAATTTGTGTCTACAGACGGGAGGAGATTTTTAATGTACCGAAGCTTTCAGTTGCTGTACTTGAAATGTGGCAATCCTGAGTGCCAGTGCTCCAATAGGATTAGTGGGAATCTTTACATACCCAAAACAAGCAGCCTAAGCAAGACAATGGAAAAAGAACAATGACATACGTGTCTCGTGAGATATGTACATGGAGGTGGCAGAGCGAGGTGTAAGATGTAAATAGAGGTGGGAAGAGATAAAGAGTGATGAGAGATTAGGTTGTTCAGTCGTGTCCGCCTCTCTGTGACCCTATAGACCGCAGCACATCTGTCAGCCACTGCACCTCTGATCTCACTCAAGCTCATGTTCATTGCTTCAATTAGAGATTGTAGGAGAGCAGTATAGAGAGGTGAGTAGGAGAGTGGAGGATAAAATAGTCTAGAGCGAGATAGGGAGAAAAATAAATAAATAAAGAGAAATTTCGGGCAATTTTTAATAATGCTAAAAAGATTCTTACTTTTGAGGTTAGACGTCTTCAGTCTCTATATTATTCTAAGGAGCCTGTTCACAAAACAATTATTAAGTGTTCCAAAGGTATTAAGTGTTCTCATCACCTTGTTACAGAGAAAGCTAACTAGTTGTGAAGTATGATATGGTGGGTAAGGTGACTGCACTGTATATACTATATGGAGAGGCACTTATATGGGCCTTAGTGATAAGGAGACCTGAATTCCCATATAATTCCCCAAACTTGCTTTCCCCAAATAATTTTTCATTGAATATTATTCCCACTTCAACTAAGGATTCTGGGTAATGGCATGCAAATGAGGCACAACATATACCACATTTGTGTCTTGCCTCTAGCCATTTAAATGTATGTGCACTGCTCTGTCTCTCTGATGGTGTAACTAGGGGTTGGAGAGCTTGCACTTATTAGTGAGAAACACTTAGGGCCTCATTCAATTGCGATTTGGCCGACTGAATAGGGCTCTTTATAAGCACAGCGCATATTTTTTTTTTACAGAAGTTTTTAGTTGAACTTATATCCAAAAGCAAGGTCTTCACTAACTAAAAACTTCTGTAAAAAAAATATGCTATGTGCTTATTTAGAGCCCTATTCAATTGGCCAAATCGCAATTGAATGAGGCCCTTAATGAATATGGCCCCTCCTATTACAGAATGAGAAGAACTTGTGGTATTTCAAGTACATGCCAGTAATGTATGTACCACAGACAGTTACACAATACTTCCTGTGTCACGTCTCACTCTGCACATCCCTTAGGCCACACTTGGCACTATGTCATATCATCATAAAGACACTGTATGCAACTCAATGTGAAATAAATTGCTTTTTTACCTTAAATTAAGTTAAACGTCAAAGAAATAGAATAATTGGAAATGTGTTTTATCCGACTAACCCCAACTAATGAATTGAAACAAATTTGAGTGGAGATGTTATCTAGTGCCCCAATCAACCCCTTATCTGCTTTGCTAATCTAGTCTTGCATTTAAAAGGGTGGTAACACAGCACAAGCTTAAGTATGGTGAAAGTCTCCCAAGGCTCCTTTGTCAGTCTGTACCATGTAAAATATTGGAACAAGATGAGGTTAAAAACCCTTTTCAATTGTGTCACTTTAATTATTTTTTTTTTCTATACACTCATTTTATACGAAAAAATGGTTTACATTGTTTAAAATACATGACCTAAGCAAGGCCCAGGTGGTATGTATGGCTATACCGTAGGTTAAGCACAATTACCTGTCACAAGTGCTCCACCAAACAAGACAATCTTTAAACTTGACAATGTACATCCATTATTTTATTTATTTTATCCATTTACTTTTTTTTTTTTTTTTCTTATTTTTATTATTTTTTTTTTTTTTTTTTTTTTAATTACAAACATATCAACCTTAAACAAAATACTTTATGGGTGGGTATCTTCCCTCATGTCTAGCTGGGGGACTACTGATAACTTTTGGAGCCAAACCAGCCTATAACAGCTCCGCCTCCCCCAGCTAGCCACCTCCTTCCATACGGGTCCTGCCAGGTCAAAGGGCCCTACTCCCAACCACAGCAGGCTGGGGTGGCCTCCAGCCCCTTCAATTATATGAATGCATTTGGGACCACATAGTGGGACCTTTACGCTTATTTATAATAACATATGTCATATAGCTAAGAAATAGTCTGCACCCTGTTCCCAGCCACTAAAGATGATGAAGCAATATTGGTTAGTTCCTATTTTGTCTTAAAGTTAATCACTGCTTTATCTCACTGTCAGGATGTTAAAAAAAAAATAGTGTTATGTGAAATCAAGCTAAATGGGGTATTTTTACCATAGGGATAGGGGAAATCATAAAAAAAAGACACAAAACCACTAACATTCAAACTGTTTAAATTTATATGATCTTTGAAAGAACTGCAAACATAATAAGATGAATACAAAAACTTAAACTTGAAAAAATTAAAGGAAGCTTAAGACTCATCCTCCAACCTTGCTTTCTTGGGCCCTCATTCTATTATCGGATGTAAATTGGCCGCAAAGCTGCGATTCCTTGCGGGGTTCCGTTACCTTGCAATTCAATTATACGGCCCCGCAAGGATCTCCTCTTACGGCCGGCCGTATATCTTGCAACTGGCCGTAAGCTCAGAAATCTTTAAAAGCAAAAATAAATTCAAGACGGCACTGTAAAGCTCTGTAAATGCTAGGGATCATAATGGGGGACATGAGGATTAATAGCAACCCCCTCTCAAGCTGGCACATCAGCCCAAATCCGAGATTACATTAACTGTTTATTTTCCGGCCGCAGCGTGGGCGGGTCTGAGGTGCTCCAAGCCCTCTGGACTTTTTCCACGGATATTTGATATAAATTCAAATAAAATGTATTTACGGATTTGAGTGTAGGGGAATGTTGTGCTATGAATGCTAACACCTACAATCACTTTATAGTCTCATAAGAGTGCAGGATGGCTTTATTATGTGCTTAATTGTGTGCCTGCGGGACCTTTTTGCTGCAAGTTAGCTGCGGCTCGGTTTTAGCCTTGCAGAGAGGGTTTCCGGAGCAATTGAATAGCAACCAGGATTTTCTTGCGGCCGAAACTCCTGCGGCCGTTTAAGATCAAAGGCTTTCCTCCGGCGCGTGCGGCTGCAAGGGATAACAAGGCGCCGGCCGCAAGCCTGCCTGAATCCCCGGCCGGAAGGGAATAGAATAGGCAAATAGCTTGCGGCCGGTCCTTGCGGCCCCGCATCTCCTACGGCCGATAATAGAATGAGGCCCTAGGTCACTAACTGCTCCAGTGACATCTGTCTTTTTTCTGTGGCCATCTAGCAGATGCTGGTAGCAAGACATCTCCACACAGCTCTGGCCAGATCTTCTTCCACGCAGCTTTTAGACATTGCTGTGTCACCTCCTTCTAGGACAAATCAATGTTCATGATGGGCTGCATGATGGTGTATTTCTTCCAGAATACCATCATGGATTGTTTGTCATTGCTGGCCACTTGGTCAATGAGCTGGCGGAAGATACTAGGCCTTGAAGGTCGCAATGACCCCCTTGTCCATAGGCTGTATGAGTGAAGTAGTGTTGGGCGGCAGGAACACTACTTGCACCAGGATGCAGCAGTGGAGCTCAGCCAAGTTGCAAGAGTGGCTTGGAACATTGTCCATTATCAGGACAGATTTGGCTTCAAGTCCTTTGCACTTGCAATACCACTGCACGGAAGGGCATAAATGGTCGCTGAATCACTCCTTAAAAATGTCCATGGTGTTCCAGGCCTTCCCGTTGAAATGCCAAATGACTGGCAAACTGGATTTAGCGATGCCCTTCATAGCACCGGGGGCCTTTGAGTGGTAGACAATGACGATTTTGAAGTCACTGTTGACGTTCCCACCCAGAAGAAGGGTTAGCCGGTCTTTGGTAGCTTTGAAGCCTAGTGCTCTCTTCTGCTCTCATGATATGAATGTGCAACTTGGCATCCGCTTCATGAAGAGCCTGGTCCCATCCATGTTGAACACCAGTTTTCACAGTGTCTCAAAAGGCTGCAGTAGCTTTGGTGTCATCGCTTGCCGCTTCTCCTGTGAACTTAATGATGAAGAGGTTGCTCCTCTTTTTGAAGCGGTCAAACCAACTTCTACTGCCTGTGAAGCTCTCCTTCACACCTGGGGTTTGGCTCTGCATATGGCTGTATATCGACTATCCAGATGGACAGTCTCTTCTCCATCTCCTCCAGGGCGTCGCATCTAGAGCGGGTAACCTTCTTTGCAGAAGATGCAGTGCTGGTGGTCGCTCAATACTTTATCTTTTTGTTCTTGAGGATGGTGCGGACAGTGGAGGTTCGCAATATCAGATCTGCCCCAATATCCACATGCAACTCCCCTTTCTCCAAGAGGTCCAGCGCCTGCATTTTGACATCCAGCGAAATACTCAGGCATTTCAACTTGCCTTGGCCTTCCTTGAGCTCAGACATGTTCTGTAAAACAGTACAAAAAATATAAATGCATGTGGATTTTATTAGACAATAACAATTAACAACCACATTATGAGAAAGAAGGGAACAATTAAATTATTCTGTACCTTCTGTCTGGATGTTGTAGATAGGATTTGGGGTCTCTGGTGGCTATCTCTCTCTCCAGCTTCTCAGTTTTCTATCTTACAAAAAAATAAAATTAATGTAAATTTTATTAGACAATTAACAATTAACAATCACATTTTGAGAAAAGCAAAAAATAGTGCTATAGCTAATCAGTGCTAAAAGGGGTATCGTTAAGCAAGGTATACCTGTATATATATATATATATATATATATATATATATATATATATGTGTATATATAAATATATATGTATATATATATATATATGTATATATATATATATATACACACACACACAGGGTACCTTGGTACGCGGCATTACGTGGTTCCAGAAGGCACGACAAGTGGCAAAAATGAAAAGTACCAAACGATAAGGAGTTCCCATAAGGATAAATGTAAATTGAGTCATACAAGTCTTAGCAAGTGCGACAAGTACTGAGCAAGAGTTTAGTGCCAAAAATATTTTGCCCTTCAAAATGCTTTGACAAGTAGTTTTGAGGCAGATGGGTACCAAGGAACCACTGTGTATATATATATATATATATATATATATATATTTGTATATATATATATATATATTTTTTTTTTTTACGTATGTTTGTATATATATATCTATATATATATATATTTATGTGCATTTAAATCTATTTTTATATATACTTATACACGCAAATATATACAGTCTTTAATAGATGATCATTCACACATATACATACATACATAGAGGTGCATAAATGTACTGGAGTTGGGGGTTGCATTGCTGATTGCATGGATCTAGCAGAGGATGAGTTCAATGGAGTCTACGGAGTTGGAGCATTTGTTACAGATGTTCAGGGCAAGAGTGCTGTGCCAGGGGGTGAAGTGGGCTGAGGACAGTTTAGGTCAAGCACAACCTACAGGGGGCATGATGCTACCCAAGGGGTGAACTGGGTACAGTTTGATGTGGCTGATAGCCAGGGAGGCCTTGGGGCATCATGCTCTTTTGACAGGGTTACCACGCAGCACTCTCCAGTGACAGGCTGGGAGTTTGATGAATAGATAGGAATTTGTCTTCAGCGTCATACACCTCTTTTGACTCAGCCACCGCGTTGGTACGAATACTCGGCTGGGGGCACTTATGGCCAAGGTGGATATTAAATCCACTTTTCGCCTGCTGCCAGTGCACCCGAATATCCAGCATTTATTGGGCTGCTGCTTTGAATGATGGTATATTCTGTACCTCTGTCTGCCGATGGGGTGCTCCATATGGTGCGCATACTTCAAGGCTTTCAGCCTGTTCCTGCAATGGGTCACGTGTAAAGAGTCGGGCTTTGCCAGTATCGCACATTACCTGGATGATTTCCTGTCCATCGGCCGGTGGGGCGTGATACGTGTGCACATATACTGAAAACATTGACCCGGGTGGTGGGAGAATTTGTGGTGCCATTGGCACGAGAGAAGACGGAGAGTCCCACGACAAGGCTGTCGTTTCTGGGGATATGCATAGATTCCCAACGGATGGAATGTAGCCTGCCCATGGACAAAGTAGTGAACTTGGTGGAAGAACTGGAAGCAATAGCAGGTGCTAGAAGGGTCACACTAGATCGGCTTCAATCCATTCTGGGCAAGCTGAACTTCACCTGTCGGATTTTTTCTATGGGAAGGATCTTTAGTCGAAGACTGGCGCAGGCGATGGTAGGCATGAAACATCCACATCACTTCATTAGCATCACAATGGCTATAAAGGAAGATGCCAGGGTCTGGCTTTCTTTTCTGAGCATGTTCAACATGCTTCAAGCGCGGTCTAATGAGACGTTGGAACTGTACACGGATGCATCACGGGCATGAGGGTCTATTTTGGCAGAAGATGGTGTGCTAGACCGTGTCCGGAACAGTGAGCACGAAGTACCTTGTATTCCTGGGGCTGTTCCCTATAGTGCAGGCGGTCAACAACACAACGGTGTCGTCGATACCTGTGATACGCCTGAGACAGCATTTAGTTTTAGGGTGACTACACCTTAACATATGGTTTAAAGCCAGAAATGTCCCAGGATATGAAATCGGGATCGCTGATGCCCTCTCTCGTTTACAGTGGGATCGCTGCCGATCTTTGGCTCCAGCGGCACTGAAGGATGGAGAAGATATTCCTCAGCACCTATGGGAGCTTAGAGCAGTGAGATAGCTTTCTTGGTCACGAGATCACTGGTGCCAGCAACATGGAGTGGCTACAAGAGAGTGTGGGATAAGTGGCGTGATCTGGTAGAGGTGGTGCCGACACGTAGGAAAGGATGGTTGGTATCCTGTTCTGGTTACTAATTCGATGCAAGGACGCCGGGGAGTCGGCGGCCTTGATTAGGGTCAGGTGGCGTCCTAGTTTTCATGTTTAAGCTAGCCGGGCTACGGGACCCGATAAAGGAGTTTGTGGTGAGGCGTGTCAATCAAGGTATGTTCAAAGGCGAGCATAGTCATGACAGGAGGCGCCCGATTACCTTCTCGTTGCTGTTAAGGTTGTCATCAGTGCTGGTGGATAACTGTACTACGGCCTAAGAATACTTACTGTTCAAGACCGCATTTTCGCTTGCATTCTTTGGAACGTTCCGGATTGGGGAACTAGTGGCGATGAGTAAGCATGGTTCGGGGGGCATATAGATGGCGGATGTCTATCTTTAAGGTGACGGATGAAGCAAGAAAAAGGAAGGAAATCAGTCTTAGGAAAATGGGTACAGGCGGTTGTCCTTGGGAATGTGTGAGAGTTTTCCTACAGCAGCAGGGCCCGCTCCTAAAGCGACAGGGTGGTCTGGCACTCTCTCGATTTCAGTTCAGCCGGGGTTCTGAAGTTCGGCTTGCAGCATTTGGGTCTTAACCAGTCTGAATTTGGGACCCAATTTTCGGATAGGGGCCACCACAGAGGCCATGATAAAAAGAATTGGGAGATGGGAATCCAGATGATTTCTGACGTACGTGCGACTGACAGCCAAGGGTTACTAGCTACAGCTAGCAATATCGTTGCAGGATGGAGACAGCTTTGGATAGTTGGGCACTCATACGTGCATTGGGTTCACCGGTTCACCGCAGGTACGCAAAATTATGAGCAGCTGGGCGTGCCGGATAAGGTCATGCAGGTGAGGTAGATTGGAGTCAGTGGTCTGCTTTGGTCACAAGTGAGCGGGCTGCTGGAGTCCCACGCCCACCGTTGGGGGCACCCCTGCGTGTTGTTGTTACATACCAGGGGTAACGACTTGGGTACAGTCCCAATGGAAAAGATGGTCAGGGACATGAAGCAGGATCTGTTAAATTGGTTGAATACTTTTAAGGGTGTATTCATCATCTTGGTCTGAGATGATAAAAAGGAGGGTGTGGAGAAGTGTCAGGAATCCCGTTAGTTTGGACAAAGCGCACCAAAAAAGTCAATAAACTAGTTTCGTGAGGAAGCAGGGGTTTGTGGTACTCCGACACAAGGAGTTTGAGGATAAGGAGGCATTTTTTTTTCTGCAAGATGGGGTACACCTGACAGATGTGGGTTTAGAGTTAATGATGCTGGAGTAGGGGGGAGTACAGCGGGTCCTTGCAGCACATTGGAGTATCTGGGCTTTGTGATTTATCCCTTGTCGGACCTGTGGAGGGTGGAGAGGCGTCCGGACCAGGGAGTTCAGAAGGGGATCCTTTCCCCCCCTTACCTCAGTGTCGTGGTAAAGGACAGGATTGGTGCCCTGGGCGCGTGCTCAAGGCGTAAGGTCGCTACCACTGGCCGGGCTCCTCCTAGTATTTGTTTGGTTGTATTAATAAATATACATTACATAAAAAAATAGGATTATAGCATAAGATTACAATACAATATTAAAACTTAATTCTATAAATGTTATTTTACTGTTATTTATTGGTATATATACAATGTAAAAAAGTACATTTGGACATCTAAAAATAAGTTAAAGAACTAAACTCCTGCCAATTTCCTGCAAATGGATCAACAATGCATTGTCATTCTCTAATCCAATATATATATATATATATATATATATATATATATATATATATATATATATATATATATATATATATATAATCCAAGTATACCACAAACTGTGGGGGGATTTATGGCTCTAAATTATGTCTCTGCTGTGTTCTTATCTAAAACCTGGTCTACAGACTCACATACTGACCTACCAGCAGGGCCGCATTTACATTTTTGGAGCCCCTGGGCAGTGAACTCTAAGCCGCCCCTGTGCACATGCAGTGTGCATTGCCGTTTTTTGCTTAGTGAATGCTTACATACATCACACACACACATCACACATACATCACTAACAACAACACACACATACATCACAAACACCACACATATACACACTTCACAGACACACCACACATACATTACACACATCACACATTCATTTCACACACACACACATCACACACATACTCGCAATACACATACATATATCACACACACCACACACATACACTTCACACACATACAGACATCACACACACCACACACATACACTTCACACACATACAGACATCACACACACCACACACATACACTTTACACACATACATACATCACACACACCATACACATACACTTCACACACATACAGACATCACACACATACGTACACATCACTGGGAGGGCTGGGGGAGGAGCCAGCAGGGCTGGGGGCGGAGCCAGCTCCAGGCCTCTTGCTGATGCAGTCTTGGGTACTATGTCCCCTACTCACTTCCTGTGCCTGCAGACAGTGTTGTGATTAGTTCTAGGAAGTGAAAATGAGGCTCCACTCTCAGAGGCCTGTAGGCGAGTGCCTACAACGCCTAATGGATAATCCGGCCCTGCCTATCATTACATTATTTATAACTAGCGACTTGCCGGTCAAAACTGACGGCAATGAAATTTGAAGCCTGGGAATGCTGTTTGCCACACATTGCAGGCCTCTCCACCTCTACTTTACGGGCCTCATGCAGGCGTCGACCAACCTGCACCCTTTGGACCTTGCAATGAGCACCAAAGGCGCTCATTGTGAGACTCTCCCCACTCTCTCACCCCCGTGTCTCTTCCCCCTTTCCCCTGTGTCTGTTTCCCCCTCTCCCTCCTGTGTCTCTTTGTCCCCTCTCCCTCCCCTGTGTTTCTTTACATCCTCTCCTTCCCCTGTATCTTTCTCCGCCCTCTCCCTTCTCTGTGCTCCTTTTTCCATTCATGGGTGTGAAACCATTTGTAACTTGGGAAATTACATAGTAAATTAACTTGCAACCTCACTTACAGGCTCCCTGCCTCTCCCCTTGTGCTGTGTGTGAGGTTGCCACCTAATTTTTTAATCAATTGCCATCTTTTGACAGCCTCTGAACGACTCCCGTGTTACGGGCTTGAAAAAATGGCGGATTTAATTTTTTTAAAGCCTGTGACTCCCCCCTTCTAATTTTTGGGCCTTCGGTGCTCATTGCAGCCCCCGTCAAACCTGTAACTTTCAGGCCAAAGGCACTCACTGCGCATGCGCAAGCCCGTAACTGTTAACATTGTTTGACGCAATTACCACAACTATTATAGTTGATGCTGGTCTGTGTCTCTCTTATCTCTGCCCAATGTTTTTTTTCCCCCTATCTTTTTATCTTTTTCCTCTTTTTTTATATCCACTGTCCTACTCCTATACATATTTTTATCAGTATTGCTTTTTGACTTGATACAGAGAGGTTCGTCTCTCGAGAGCTTGTCGCTATATTATGAATATGTTTTTCCAATAAAAAAAGGTATCACTATATACTGCAATACTCTGATTATGCATCTAGATTTCTGGACACTCACAGCTACCTTAACCTTTATATATATATATATATATATATATATATATATATATATATATATATATATATATATAATAGGTACATATTCATATGTATACTAGTAGGTTCCCCATTCATATGAATGTCAAGTACTTAGCACATAGATTAAAGAGCCCCCAAGGGAAATGTAATTAGAAAAGATTTACATATAATTACACGTTGCATTGCAAGTACTGTCACCAAAATAATGTGAATGTTGCAGACCAAAAAAAAAAAGAATGTGCTTTTAGAGATTTTAGCTACAATTTTATAAATAAGTATTGTCTCATAAAGTGATAGACTTTTATTTATTACATATTATTATATTATGATATAATTTTATTAATTATTTATTATTTATATATTTCATTTATTTTATACATGGATTGGATACTCAGCCTGTGTTTATTCCAGCCTTGGCTTTGCATTAAAGCTGTGTAATACAGCATGCATAAGCTTAAAGGAAGCCATGATTGATAATGGCTGCGGAATGAAGAGCGAGGCATTTGTGGCCATATTTGTGTGTCCCAGCTCAACTTCCCAGAATGCAGTGTAATAACTGTTTTTCTCGGAACTGTGAGCTGGAAGCAGGTTTTTTAACTTGCATTAGACATTCAGGTGTGAACACAGATGTACTTTTTATTTACTATATATATATATATATATACACATATATGGAGCATCTCTGGCACCTTGAAACATATCGTGAAAAGAGGACTTATCTGCAAGTACTTTAAACATTAATCCTCCCTCAGTTACCTTTTAATAAGAGGGTTAAAATGTTCTTTGGTGAGAGCCGCAGCCTTGCGGCCTCCTGTTCAGTCCTAGTGAGTGACCTAGTGATTAGGTCTCAGTGATTAGGCACCTACTTTTTGGTCACACGCCATTTGTATCACTGTAGGACCCTGGGATTTCATCGCTATTTGTCTGGAAGACAGGTGTCAGACCATTGTCGGCAGAGGACGAGCTAGTGAATGGAGGGCCCCGGAGCAAAAGAAAATGTTAGGACCGACCCCCTAGGTGCCAACTCACTTAGTGCCACCTTCTCCTCCACCCCGGCACCACATGCAGACCTCTTCCTAAAGTAGTCACTCTTTCCCCAGGCACTGGCTCCTTCTTGCCAAAGCAGCTCACTTTCCCTCAAGACCCTTCCCCCAGATACTAGCCCCTACTAATACCCCAAAGACTAGTTCCCAATGCAGCTCCCTTTCCCTCAACAACCCTTCCCCAGACACTACACCCTCGTAAAACTCCCAAGACCGATTCCCAAAGCCCATACCTTCCTCTCAATACCCCTCCATGAGCCACTGAACCCTCTTAATACCCTCAAAGCCCCTTACCAAAGCAGCTCCTTTTCCCTAAACATCACCTCTTTTAAGACCCCTTCCCAGAGCAGCTCACTTTCACTCAATACCCCTCCCCCAGCCACCGGACCCTCTTAATACCCTCAAGACCACTTCCCAAAGCAGCTCCCTTTCCCTCAACACCCCCTCACCCATTTACCAGCCCCTTTTAATACCTCCAAGTCACATTCTAAAGCATCTCCCTTCCCCTCAATACCTCCTCCCCCAGCTATTGGCCACTCTTCATACCATTGAGATCCTTTCCCAAGGCATCTCACTTTCCCTCAGCACCCTCCCCCAACCACTAGCTTCCCTTAGTATCCCCAAGACCCTTTCCCAAAGCAACTCCCTTCCCCTCAACACCACCGCCCCAGCCACTAGCCCACCTTAATACCCCCAAGACACCTTCCCAAAGCATCTTTCTCCTCCTCAACACCCCCTCCCCTACCCAGTTGCACCTTTAAATACCCTTCAGAATCCTTTCCAAAGCAGTTCCCTTCCCCCCAACATGATCTTTCCCAGCCACTAGCCCACCTTAATACCCCCAAGACACCTTCCCAAAGCATCTTTCTCCTCCTCAACACCCCCTCCCCTACCCAGTTGCACCTTTAAATACCCTTCAGAATCCTTTCCAAAGCAGTTCCCTTCCCCCCAACATGATCTTTCCCAGCCAATAGCCCCTCTTAATACCCGCAAGACCCCTTCCCTTTCCATCACCCCCCCCCCCCCCCCCCCCCCCGCTAGCCACTGGCTGCTGATCGTAGGGTAATTATAAATTATACATGAATTTCATGTAAACACCTAATCCATTTGAACATTTTAGAAAACTATTAAGATACAAACATTCAACCAATGGGAGACCCAGTTGTACCTCATTGTTGCAAATATCTTTAATCATTGTTGTCAGTTTTCCTACACTAAAGTGAAAGAGAATTACATTTCCCACAGTGCTTTGGAAGTATTGATTATCGATAATTCTGGTCTTAACCAACTTGTAAAGGAAAAAACAGTAGCACCATGGTGGGACAGCTTCATACACACCCATGAAAAACCACCCGAATGCAGGTTATAAAATGTTATAGATCCATCAATAACACTATAATATTAATTCATGTATATTTTGTGTCATTTTTCCTTTTAGGGTTTAAATTCATTGTATTGGGAGAACAGAAAAGACTAGCGACCAGAAAATACTCCTGGGAGTTATTGACGACAAAGCTAATTTTCTACATAATACCAGCAAAATATAATGAGAATTTTGTAACTCTTTACTAGTTGACTCCATGCATAAATGTAATAGAAAATAAATTAAAATTATTTATACTTTAGATAATATATGCAGATCTGCAAAAGTTTTTCAACAATATTATTCTGGGGAAGAGCATATGTTAATTATTTTATTCGCTCATCAACGGAGAGATGTTTAGTAAACAAGGTAGGAAAGTTGGTTGTGTCCCCTCCCTACAGATTATATGGGTGGCTATTTTATTTATATATGTAAATCTATGGAAAAGTATTTGGTTCCTATGGTTGAATTTAAATGATGCCAATTACTTAGTTCTTTCTCTTAATTACTTTGGGAATTAGATAACACCATAATAATTAATAATTGACTTATTTAAGTTTTTTAAAGAAATGTGTGTCATTTTATTATTTATGTAGTATTTTTATATGAAAACAAAATTGCATTATATTTAATTAAGTTTATATTTTTACTATGCCAAATGTTACTATTCTATTATTTTATTTATTCTTAGTCACTGTATATTTTTCTGTTTTTTCTTTTTTTATACTATTTTCAAAAATTTTCAAATTTTGTTGTTATATAGGCCTTGTAAACTATATATTTTTTCTTTATCTAAAACAAAATAAAGCTTATGTTAAAGTTATATATATTATTATATATATTATATTTATATATGTTATATATATTATTATATGTTATAATATTGCTGTCCCCATGCCGAGTTGTCCTGCTGTTCTCTTTATCTATGTTCGTTAGTATAATTATATCTATAGCACATACAGGTATGGAGACTCTTTCACTAAGAGCTTACAATCGAATTGATATGTAATAAAGACAGTTGTTATTTTATTCTACATTTTTCCATTATATACTAGTATTATATGTGCTATTTTAATGATATGTTAATTATTTATATACAAAATATATATCAATTACTTTCTGTGCCAAGTACTTGTTATCCATGGTTTACCCAATGCAACAATTTATAGCTATAAATGGAGTCTCAATTCTTTGTTTTCTTTCTATTTCTTCTTTTCTTTCTTTTTATTGTTTACCTCCTTATTTTCCTTACAACATTTAATAAAAAAAAAAATATATACAGTATTTCAAAAATACACACCACTGTATTTTATACACTATGATTCAGACTCTAAAATCAAAGCATATAACCTTTATTTTATATTCTATTATATATGATTTGTACGTATATCTGTTGCTTTGAATAAAAGTCTAAACTTAAAAAAATAAAAATATTATTTTATTTTAATTAATAAATAACTATTAACAAAAACAATGTAAAGGAAATACAATGTACAGAATGCTTAGAAAATTAATTGGAACCCCAGAACATTTCTTAACATTACTTGATATTGTGAACATAAGCTGTGATACACTGTGATCTACCACAATATATTACATTATTAGTAAATCCCCCAAAAATACTTTGTAAGACATTACAGCGTACAAATTAATATTTTGAAGCATAATGGACATATATATTATTGATAGATTATGAGATAGAGTATGATATAATATTATAGAGTATTATATTAGATTTAGAATAAATATTGATGTTGGCTTTGGTTTCGCCAATAAGTATAATTATGTTATATACTGTATATATTTTTAACTTTTTATTTTTATTTAAATACACTTTAACAGTAATTTCTATAAAAAGAAAATAACACATTTAACCACAAACATTATATAGGAAGAAAAAGGGGTATATAGGAATAGGGAGGGGTAACCAGGTGATTGACAAGAGTTATGAACAATTTGGTACAATGTTTTTACAATATAAACAGTAAGTATTATATTTCACAATTTTGTATTATTTTAGAAGAAAACAGGAATAACAATAGAGCAGATATATAATATTTATATAGTTGGATTATAGATCAGTAATCTGTAGAAACATTTTATCTTAATGTATTGTAATTTATTGAATATTTAGAGAGAAATCTCCAGTGTCCTGTTTTATTTTTTAGAAATGCTTAAACTGGATTTGAATGTATACATATATATATATATATATATAGCCACAGTGTATATGTATATATATATATATATTTCAACTAATTGGTATTTAAAGAAGTCTATTTACAAACAAGTTTTCTAATGTTAATCCAATTAATCAGCACAATTACATTTAACCCTTTCACTACTTGGGAATCCCCCCTCACCCCTAGGTAACATTTCATAAGCAACCCTGTAACCAGCATGGCTCCCAAGTCCATATAAATGTAAATTATTATTCCAGCCTCCATAACAATGCACATACAAGAGCTTTTACAGTATTCACTAAGCATACCAATCAAACCAGTTCTTTGACAATGGCGTCTTATCTGTAAGATAGAAATAAGGTGTGTAAAAGGGAAACCCATTTACACCCAGCACTAAATACTAAAGATAGATGGTGAAGGCAGATTTTCATTGGAGTGCATTTATCATTTTTTTATTATTCCCAGTTTGATAATCATGTTTAACAGAAATATTGCAAATTGAGACATTTTCTATATTTTTGTATACTTTTTTAATATTAGACTTAATAATTGTTTTATTAAATTATTCTATTCCACTGTTACTCACAGAGTAAGGCAAATGTGCTTCCAAGCCTTCCCCCTGTAAAGTGATCCACAAGGACTTTTTTGTGTATTGGGGAATGGGGTAGGTGGGGGTCCTAGTAAGAAGTGTTTTGGTTGCATTAAAGATCTCTAGTAGGGTTATGGGTACTTTAGATTTGCCCTTTTGGTGCCATGAACCCATTTTTGAGAATCTAAAGAAGACATTTGGTAAAACTAAATTGGCGTTGTGGGTTCCATTGAAAATGTAATGGGATTCCATTAACATTTTTTGAGCACCAAAAATGGTTCATTGGCTAGCGTATTTTAGGAAACATTGAGCTGTCTGACTCCCCTAAATAAAATATTAAAAAAGGTAAACTATAAATATTTTACCAAATATCCATGAAAAAAACAGTTTCAACATAATAAATAAAGTAGTAGTTCACATTCTTGTTTTGCAATTTGAAACTCTTGGGTTATTCTTTATATAAAAATGTTACACGAAAAGTGTATTGGAAAAAATACCGATATATAAAGTTCAAGCCAAAACCTAAATTGTAAATCATATTCTAAGAAAATGATCTTTATTTCCCATGTGGAAGGATCCAAAGTCTACAAATGATATTTCAGAGGTTGACAAAATGTATGTGAAAACTTAGGAATTATTCTGGCTATTAATATATATATATATATATATATATATATATATATATATATATATATATATATATATATATATATATATATATAGACGTAATAAATATAAAGTTAAGAGTTGGCCATGGCTCATTGGCTCTTAAGGTTTGTCGATCCCTGTAGTATCTACCCTTCAAACTGTTATCAACATGAAACCAACTACAGACCAATATCTTAGTTTCCCATTATGTCATACAGCAGAGTCACCCTTTTCCTGATTACCCCCCATTGATTATCTAACACAGATCACTCTCCCCTTGATTATCCCCCATAGATCCCCACCCCCAGCCCTACCTTCCTGAGACAGGGACACCTAGGTGTTGTGACACATTAGCCTCCTGACACACTGATTGGGAATCACTGAGAGATGAAGAATTAATGAGCTGATAATCTAACCTTCATCTATAGATATATTTATATCAAGGTGATATTTATCTGACATATTATTACATGGAGATTATTATTAAATAACTAGCCATGGGAATGCTGTTTGACACATAATGTAAACCTTCGGCGCTCATTGCGAGCCTCTCCTCTCATCTACTTTTGCTCCCCTGAGCACCTTCATTATAAAGAGAGATATATATTTATCTATATTTAGTTAAGCAATAATTAATTAATTAATATACTTTACCTATTTGTAATTAATATATCCAGCAATCAATAGCCTGAAGAGCTAACAATCTGTTTGTATTTTCCGACAGTATACAATGTACAGTTTGAGTGTTGGTGCCCTGATGATAAAGTGTAATGAATGTTCCAACTGTGCATTAGAAGTAGGCTGCGTGCGCGAGGGCAACCCGTTGGTTTAGTTGTGTAAAGCGCCATTGTAGCTTCGTAATGTTATTAATGTGTTACGCGTCTCGCGAGAATTTTCCATCATTTGTAATAGTGTATTTTGTATTTTGTTTGTTCCTGTGTGAAAGTGCTACGCGTTTGACGGGTCGTGTAGCCTTGTTTTCATTGTTTTGGGCGGACATTTTTTTTCTTGCTTAGGCGATTTTCGAGTGGTGAAAGTTGTCGAAATCGTCTTAAATTCGCGGCCCACCTCCCTCCCAGACATCCTGGCTGTTCCCCCGTGCTGTGAGTGATGTTTTTGTTGTTTTTTTTATTTATTTTCTTTGTGTTTTTTGGATTTTCGCGGTGCAGCTGTTAACCTCGTATTTTTGCTATCTCAGATTTTTTTTTTCAAAGTCCTGTGTCTCGTATTTTATTGTTTCTAAGTCCCGCATTTGTCAAGTGCTTGGTGGCTAAGGCGCTCATTGCCTTTGTGCTGCGAGTTTTATTGCCTTAACAGCTCGCCTCACTACGAGAAGGCTCGCAGGCGATGAGCGCCTTTGGCTCGCAGGCGATGAGCGCCTAAGTGCTACGTATTAATGGCTTGCCTCGCCACACAAGGCTCGCAACAATGAGGGCCGAGGCTCGCAAACGATGAGCGTCGCAACTCATACGCACCACGCAAAGCGTGACGACGTCTCGCAGTTTGACCACTATTATATGTGATTGATCCCATAAAATACCATAGGAAGGCATATTGATTCTTAATTACAATATATATCTATTAAACACACAGACACCTCCACTTGAGCCTATTAACTTACACACTACCATCTTGCATCTCTCACACTCCTGTACCACATCCAAACCCTTTAGGTTGTAAGTTTGGGAGTTTTCAGTCCTGTGTCGGTGCTTTGGAAACAAGCTTTATGTTTGGTTTTAAGCTCAAAAACAGGGCCCTCCATTATTTTGTAATGTGTTCATTTTGTTTTTGCCTTGTACCTATCCCCGGTATAGCTCTATTATTATTATTATCTTTATTTATATCTACGAAATATGTTGGCACATAACAAATAAATGATAAAAAAAATATATAGCCATAACTATATATATGTATATTTATAGATAGATAACTAAATAGATAAAAAGAGTGATATATTCATGTGGTATATAAAGAAGATATATCCAAATACATCCAACAGCTGAGACAGCACTCCAACAGGCCACAGGAAAGGAACCGGTGCCATGCAAAGTAAAGGGTCCTCTGCATCCCATTCATATATCCCCAACAAATAACTCCTTGCAGCACTCAAGTTACAGTCTTGAAATCCAGATTATGTTCTTTCTCAAGCTTCCTCTGAGTTTACTTGAGAAAGGACCTATGGGTCTACTCGACAAAATATCAATGGGTCCTACCAGTCTATATGAGGAAGGATCTATGGGTCCTAGGGGTCTTTCTGAGAAAGGATCTATGGGTCTATCTGAGAAAGGATCAATGGGACCTATGGGTCTTCTTGAGAAAGGACCTATGGGTCTACTTAGAAAGGACCTATGGGTCCTATGCATCTTCTTGAGAAAGGACCCATATGTCTGAGTGGTCTACCTGAGAAAGAACCTATGGGTCTAGAAAGAAAGGACCAATGGGTCTTCTTGAGAAAGGATCTTCAGGTCCTATTGATCTACTTGAGAAAGGACCTATGAGTCCATAATATTGGTCATTCTGTATTTTCTACTTTTTGTTATATAATAAATTGGACTTTTAACAATTGGAATATTTCTTGGAAATAAATATATCTGAAATATGCATTTGCCTGATATTTTTATTCAAATGCATGGAACAAATAACATATTGAGCACATTATTATTATTATAGAGCCATTGGTTGCTAATCACTTGTGTATAAACTGTGCAAATCACAATAAAAACAGACAATTCTCATTATAATAAAGCCTTCCATGTTGCTAATTTGGGCCACATAAGAATATGAATAGGGCTTGGTTGAGGCTCTCCCACCCCCGTCTTGGCTCCTATTAGAGGTCTCCATCCTAGTTTAGTAGCACTTGGCCATGTGAGATGCAGGAATGCTAATGATGTAGGGAGAGGGAGCGGAGCTCAGGGTCCAGGAGAGGTGTTTTGGAAATATCTGCCATATGGTGCCTCCTTCCTGAAGAATGTCCTTTGAGGGGAGGATGTGAGCTATTGTATCAGGGCCTTGTGAGGCTGCCCTGAGCCTGAGGGGGATGTTCATTCAAGGGAAGATCTAGTAAACGGCAGTAATTTCATGTTAGGGTCCGTTTAACACCTTCTGTGCTGCTGCCGGTTGACCAGCTCCTGGAGGGGTAACATAAGCAATGGGTTTTACTGTTGTATGTATGTTATTTATAGCACCGCATGGGTATACAGCTCAATTGTAAGTGAAGGACTATAATGCTAATGTTAGCAATAATACTACTACTAATAATAATAGCAGTACTATTACTGCTACTAATTATAACAACACAACTACTACTTCTACTACTACTAATAATAATAATAATAATAATAATAATAAAACTACTAACAATAAAACTACTACTACTGCTACTACTAATAATAATAAGAATAAAATGACTACTACTACTAATAATAACAATAATAACAATAAAACTACTACTACTGCTACTACTAATAATAATAAGAATAAAATGACTACTACTACTAATAATAACAATAATAACAATAAAACTACTACTACTGCTACTACTAATAATAATAAGAATAAAATGACTACTACTACTAATAATAACAATAATAACAATAAAACTACTGCTACTGCTACTACTAATAATAATACAACTACTACTACTACTAATAACAATAATAATACTACTAATAACAATACTATTGCTGCTACTAATAATAACAATACAACTACTACTACTACTAATAATAATAATAGAACTACTATTAACAATAACAACTACTACTACTACAACTACTACTGCTACTACTAATAATAATAATAAGAATAAAATGACTACTACTACTACTAATAATAATAATAATAAAACTACTACAACTAATAATAATAATAAAACTACTACTAACAATAAAACTACTACTACAACAACTACTACTGCTACTACTAATAATAAGAATACAAATAAAATGACTACTACTAATAATAATAATAACAATAAAACTACTACTACTGCTACTACTACTAATAATAAAACTACTACTACTAATAACAGTACTATTACTGCTACTAATAATAACAATACAACTACTACTACTACTAATAATAATAATAAAACTACTACTAACAATAAAACTACTACTACTACAACAACTACTTCTGCTACTACTACTACTAAGAATAATAAGAATAAAACTATTACTACTACTACTACTAATAACAATAATAATATCAGCAAAACTACTACTACTGCTACTACTACTACTAATAAAACTACTACTACTAATAACAATAATAATACTACTAATAACAGTACTATTACTGCTACTAATAATAACAATACAACTACTACTAATAATAATAATACAACTACTACTAATACTACTACTAATAAGAATAAAACTACTACTACTACTGCTACTACTACTAATAATAAGAAGAATACAACTACTACTACTGCTACTACTACTAATAATAATAAGAATAAAATGACTACTACTACTACTAATAATAATAATAATAAAACTACTACAACTAATAATAATAATAAAACTACTACTAACAATAAAACTACTACTACAACAACTACTACTGCTACTACTAATAATAAGAATACAAATAAAATGACTACTACTAATAATAATAACAATAAAACTACTACTACTGCTACTACTAATAATAATAATAATAATAAAACTACTACTACTAATATCAGTACTATTACTG
Organism: Discoglossus pictus; assembly: GCA_027410445.1. Taxonomy (NCBI): domain Eukaryota; kingdom Metazoa; phylum Chordata; class Amphibia; order Anura; family Alytidae; genus Discoglossus; species Discoglossus pictus. The sequence continues at coordinate 26,322,039 of CM050163.1, read as the reverse complement.
CTACTAATAATAACAATACAACTACTACTACTACTACTAATAATAATAAAACTACTACTAACAATAAAACTACTACTACAACAACTACTTCTGCTTCTACTACTAAGAATAATAAGAATAAAACGATTACTACTACTACTACTAATAACAATAATAATATCAGCAAAACTACTACTACTGCTACTACTACAACTAATAAAACTACTACTCATAATAACAATAATAATACTACTAATAACAGTACTATTACTGCTATTAATAATAACAATACAACTACTACTAATAATAATAATACAACTACTACTAATACTACTACTAATAAGAATAAAACTACTACTACTGTTACTACTGCTAATAAAAAGAAGAATATTACTACTGTTACTACTACTAATAATAATAACATATGATGATAATAACAATATTACTTCAACTATATATATTAAATAAGAATAGCCAAAATGAACCCTAAATGAAATAGAGTAAATTAAATATAAATATTTTGATTTTAACGTGAACTGGATCCCCAAATAAGCTCACCAGAACACTAGAAAAAATCCAAGACGCTATTTTGAATTTATGTAGCAACAAACTAAAGAAAACTTTATTAATAAAAAAACAAAAGTGAAATTAAAATGATATATATATATATATATATATACGTATTTACATATCTTACCCCCTTCATATATAAAAAAAAAAAAAAAAATATATATATATATATATATATATATATATCTATATATATACATATAATAATATATTGAGTGTTCTGGTGAGCTTATTTGGGGATCCAGATCACGCTAAAATCTAAATATTTATGATATTACTACAACTACCAATAATAATAACACTACTAATAATACTAATAGTAATAATAACAGCAATAACAATACTTCTTGTACATCTACTAATAATAATAACACTACTAATAATACTAATAATAATACTAATAGTAATAATACCAATAAAAATAAGAATACTGATACTAATAATGATAACAACAATAACAACACTACTAATAATAATAATGATAATAGTAGCGATATTAATACTACTGCTATAACTAATATTAATAATATTATTAAAAATAATAATAAAAACAGCATAAACAATATTACTACTGCTCCTGCTACCACTACTAATAATAATAATAATAACAATATTACTACTTCTAATAATAATGATAATAGTAGGTATATAGGTATATTCTAGTTACCATTATTGTTTCATTATTACAATTAGTTGATCAGCATAAAACTCATTTGGTAATGTCATTAATAAGAATTTAACAACACAGTGAATATCATTTTAAGTATTAAAATCAGTTTTTATCTATAACAATAATATTCTGTCGCAAAAGGGGTACAAAGTTTACACTGTATGAAAAACTTTGTGGTAACCTATCAGAGTTCTAAAAAGAGATTATGTGTTTATAGGTTAGACCTGAAATTGCCTAAATCAAACAAATACTCCCTGAATGGGTGTGCCCTCTGCAGCTCATAAAGACACAGACTCTGTAGTACTGACAGTTCTGTGTCTCATACTAACCAGTCAGTGACCAAATCTCTGAAACATGCTGCTAAGACGTGGTCCCTACTAGGCTAGGACACTACACTGCACATCCAGTCCTCCAGCATACATTGCAGAGGGCAGACCCATACAGGGACTATTTGTTTGAATTTTAGCAGAGCTTATGAAGTATGTAACAAAATAACAACATTAGCACATGTGCTAGAGGAATTTTATAAAGGAATTTTAGAGATAATCTTATAAATAGCTGATTATCAGCCTTATTAAATTGTGATTCGGCCAATTGAATAGGGCTCTTTATTATTTTACAGAAGTTTTTAGTTAGTGAACTTCTATCCAAAAGCAAGGTCCTCACTAACTAAAAACTTCTGTAAAAAAAAAAATGCTCTATTCAATTGGCCAAATCGCAATTTAATAAGGCTGTATATGTCTAATCTGTTTAAATATTTGGATAAATAAATACTCAGGGCCTCATTCAATTGCAATTTGGCCAATTGAATAGGGCTCTAAATAAGCACATGGCATATATTTTTTAAATAAGTTTTTAGTTAGTGACCGTCTATCTAAAAGCAAGGTTTTCACTAACTAAAAACTTCTTTAAAAAAATATGCTATGTGCTTATTTAGAGCCCTATTCAATTGGCTAAATCACAATTGAATGAGGCCCATAGTGTAGCCGTATGTATATCCCAGACATGCTTGAATTCCTTTCCTGTGTTTGTTCCTGCCACTTCTGCTGGAAGGCTGTTCCACTTATCTATCACTCTTTCTGTAAAGTAGTACTTTCACACATTAACCCTGTATTATAATTTTCAACTCGGGGGTGAGTAAAAAAAAAAGTTTTGTTTTGGGGCCCCCTGTATATATATATATATATATTTCTGTGTTTATATATAAGTATATATAAAATATATAAGTCCATACCCCGTGACCCCCCGGGAACCCAACATATATATATATATATATATATATATATATATATATATATATATATATATATATATATATATATATATATATGTATGTATATATATTTATATGTACATATATATATATATATATATATATATATATATATATTTATATATATATATATATATATTTATATATATATATATATATATATATATATATATATATATATATGTAAATAAATATATATAATATTTATTTTAGTTTACGTCGTATAGCCCACCTCAGCCCATACCCCCTGGGACCCTTTGATCTCGCCACCCGCCATATGGCCACTTCCTATAACTGCCATGCCAACACTTCTTGTTGCTGGGGCAGGGAATCCCGAATAATGTCACATACACTACAGAAATTAAAAATAATATATCTGGGCCCCCCAGAGACGAGGGCCCTGGTGCATTGAACCACCTGCAGCGGCAGCAGCTCCGCTTGTGGATTTGAGGTCCATACTTACAATCTAGCAGGCCTAACATACTTAGCAGCTCACTCCACAATGGTAGTAGGACTGTGATTAAATAGCTCACTATTTGGTTTTATTTATCCTTAGAGCAATGTGATCAGATTGTGTATATAACTTATTTACATCCGGTCCCTGTGATGCCTAATTCTTGCAACGTGACCACATTTTATCATGTAATACATATATATATTTATATAATCATATAATGTCATATTATTATTATAACCAGTTATTATAACATTTTCTTTTTCTCAATGTACAGAATATGTATATCATTTGTATTCATATATAACTTTATTTACAGCACTCACATTCACAGTGTGATCATTTCCTTGGAAAACAGAGGCCATTTTGCTGTTGTTTGCATCACAGCACGGGATAAACAACTTTATTTGTTGCAAATATAAAGGGCTATAAAACTAAGCAAGAAATTCCATTCTCTGTACAGAACCCCACAATAACAAACCATTGATTTACATTAAATTGGACTAAATGATACCAACAAACGTAGGTTTTGTAAAGTCTCCCGTAACATGTTATCTTGCATATTCCTTTTGTGCGGGAGTGCCCTACATTTTCATTAAAATGACTTTCATGTCACGCACACACACAGACATAATACATGTCAATAGGGTCGCTTTGTCAAAGGAAAGTCTCCCGCTCTGCTCAAGAGTTTTCCCTCCTAGAGCATCAGCCCCAAAGCAGTAAGACGACCTGCTGACGGGGAGGAACTCCTACATAACACAATGGCGAAAATAAAAAGAATTTAAAAATAGAAATAATATATATTATTTATATATTTGACTTCTTTTTTTTTTTCAGCATATGTACACACATCACATATATAGTTGTGAGCATGCGGGTTGTTGCTAACGATTGCGGGCTCGCTATGCAAGGGTCGCAGTTGCTGGCAAGGAGCACCAAGCGCCATAGGCGCTCATCCCTACGACCCCCTACGACTTTCGGCCCGCAAATGCGGACCATCGCGAAGCCCAAAAGTCCAAATTCCAGAGTTTACACACACGAAAATCCCCTAAGCGAGAGAAAAAATGGCAGCCGTAAAAAAAGAAAATTAGGCTACAGGACCTTAAACACGCAAAACACCACCTAACGCCCGAACCGCGCGCACATAAAAACATTAAAAACACAATAAATACACACAACAAATACATAAAAAGCTTACCCACAGCAAGGGGGCACCCAGGACCTCTGCAAGTGAAGTTACACCTCAATTAAGTCCAAATTCCAGAGTTTACACACACGAAAATCCCCTAAGAGAGAGAAAAAATGGCCGCAGAAAAAAATAAAACGTGGGTACAGGACCCTGTACCTCAATGAATCTGTGAACTATACTATGTAGGGTCAAGTCACCCAAGATGAGCAGTTATCTCGGGTGGTCAGGCAAATTGCGGTCCCCTGGAGAAGGAACTGGCAACCCACTCCAGTATCTTTTTCAAGATAACCTAATGGATAAGTGCAAACAGAGACATAGCAATTATGCCTGGCGTGCTGTGGTCCATAGGGACATGGAGAGTCGGACATGACTGAATGACACAACAACAATATAAAATAAAACAGAGCTTTTAGGCACTTCACAGTATTCATGAACTACAAGGAACTGCAAAGGGCAGACCCAAACAGGTACACATTGTATTATTATTATACTAGGAAATTGCCCGTCAAAAATTACGGGAATAAAATTGTAAATCTGGAAATGCTGTTTGCCACACAATGTGGCAACCCTCTCCCCCCGTGTACTTCAACTTTCCTGCTTTGCAATGATCACCTTCGGCGCTCAGTGCAAGCCTCTCCCCCTGTGTACTTTATAGGCCTTGCGCTTGAGCACCTTTGGCGTTCATTGCGAGCCTCCCCCCCGTGTAGCTTAGGGGCCTCGCGAGTTACTGCCTTGGTGTAAGTGTTACTGCCGTTGGTTAAATGTTACTGGCTTGCGTTAAGTGTTACTGCCTTCTGCCTCGTTTTCATCCTGTTACGTTTTTTCGTCCGCCATTTTTTCTCTCGCTTAGACGATGTTAGATTGTGAAAAAACTGCAAATATGCCTCAAATTGCCTCAACCTCAGTCACAGGCCCCCTGCCTCTCCCACTGTGCTGTGTGTGAGTGTGTAAGTTAATTTAAGGCATAATTTTTTTTTTGTGGTCTTTTCAGTTGGTTTGGGCTTTTTACGTGCTCCCGTCCTAAGTCCTACTGGGATTGCGATTCCAGTTGCGTTGTTCGGCCGTTTTACGTGCTTTGGTCCTAAGTTCTACAGGGCTCGGATGGGCGCCTGCGGTGCTCATCGCAAGCCCTGCAATGAGGGCTGCAATTATTTAACATTGCGTGACCAACATCGCAACGTGACCAACACAGACAACTATATATATGATACAGTATAATATTAGTATTATATATATAAATTAGTAGTAGTAGTATTGTATTACAAATAGTGTTAACCCTGTATATGAATGAAGATTCTAAAGTACTACTATCACAAATATTATTTTTATATTACAAAAGTAAGATTATTCATTTGTCTTCTTTTACACAAAGATTCACTTTTAGTTGAAGCGAATGCATGTAGCTGGTGTTTTACTTTTATATTATTGCTCAATTCACAGGATATTTTTAAATTGTGGTGTTTATAGACCTCGGTTTTTACCAGGGACCATCTTGAAAGACAATATTGTTTTGCAGTAAGATTTTTGCAATGAAGAACTTGCTGAAGAATGTCGTCCGAAATTAAAGGGGAAGTGGAAGAAGGGAAATGGAAGGTAATTTGTATAAACACATGTATTTTCAGAACAAGAAAAGGGAATTATTGGCTCACTAAGGCTGACTGCTTCACATGCTATAACTCACTCCAATAAACAAGTGGATAATTACAACTTTAATTATAGAGCAAGTGACCTCAAAGGGCAAGTGGTCATTCTCTGGAGTAGAAGTGTGGAAAGCTTGGTGGAGGAATGTCCAAGAGTAGTCAAGTTATGGAATATTCTCTCAGACGTGAAAGTAGTCGAGATAATTTGGAAAGAGCCATTGCTTTGAATATTAAATAAGGCCATATATCAATATCTATTTATATCTACCTACATATACATATATACATACCGTATATATATCTATATGCTTCACTTATGAATTTAATGTCTATTAAACTTATGCAACAATAATTTTAATTGAATAAAACAATACATGCAACAATAAATATATTAATATTAATAATGTTGGCCACATGATGAGAAGACAGGATTCCCTAGAGGAGACTCACGAAGAAGGGGATGACAGATGCGGAGAGATGGATATATGAGGTAATGGAAGCAATGAACATGAGCTTGATGGAGCTCAGAGGGTCAGTGGCTCACAGATATGCCTGGCGTGCTATAGGGTTACGGAGAGTCAGACAGGACTGAATGACTAAACAATAACAAGATATAGATATATAATTGTTATTAACCTTTATTTGTAACAAATAAAGGTTACTAATAATAATTATATATAAACAAGTCGTTTGCCCGTCATAAATGACAAGATAATATATATATATTTTTTTTTTCCCACCAACTTTCCCCTGTATCTCTTTCCCCCCTCTGTGTCTCTAACCCTCCTCTCCCTTCCCTGTCTCTTCCCCCTCTCCCTCCCCTGTGCCTCTTCCCCCCTCTCCCTCCCATGTCTCTTCTCCCCTCTCCGTCCTCTTTGTTTCTTCCCATCTCCCTCTCCTGTGTCTCCTCCCCCATCTCCCTCTCCTGTGTCTCTTCCCTCCTCTGTCTCTTTACCCCTTTCCCTTCTGTTTCTTTCCCCCCTCCCATGTGTCTCTTTTCCCTCCTCCTTCCCCTGTGTCTCTTCCCTGTATTTCTTTCCACCCCTCTCCCACCCCTGTGTCTCTTTCCCCCTCTCCCTCCCCTGTGACCCTTTCCCCTATATCTCTTTACCCATTTCCCTTTCTTTCCCCCCTGTGTCTCTTTTCCCTCCTCCCCTCCTTACAAGTCGTTTGCCCGTCACAAATGACGGGATAATATATATATATATTTTTTTATTTTTTTTCCCACCAACCTTCCCCTGTATCTCTTTCCCCCCTCTCCCTCCTCTGTGTCTCTAACCCTCCTCTCCCTCGTGTCTCTTTCCCCCCTCTCCCTCCCATGTCTCTTTCCCCTCTCCTTCCCCTGTGTCTCTACCCCCCTTCACCCTTTCTGTCCCTTTCTGACCTTCTGCTGGTGCCGCACTTTGTGCATGCGCTTTTGGATCGTTACGCACACTTTACAAACTATATTAGTGATTGAGTATCATTTGATGTGTCTTCATAATTATCCTCTTCCATGAGTTTGGAGCTGTTCCTGATAGATGCTCCAAATAGCTCTATTTTAATATCCTAGGATTAATTGAATTATTTTATTATGTGATGTAAGGCACATTTATTAGAATAGCAGCACAATTTGGTTATATTATTGGATGCTGGAGGCACAAGTGTAAATTCTGCATCTGTAGTGAAACTGAACATAAGTATGTTTATTTAAAGATATAATAAGATAATATCATTGAACAACTGAATAGTGTGTTGTTGTTTTTTTTTTTTTGCATTCATAAATGTATTCACTGGCATGGTGAACGTAAGGCTATTTAAATCGAAGCACTGTTTTTTTTAGGATAACAACTGCTTGTCTTGTTCACATATGTAAGCAATTACAGACCCAATTTAGCAACTCTGAGCCTGGGGCCCCAGGAAAATAAAGCAATATGAGTAACGGACTAAAATCCTGTCCCTTTAAATGTGATGATGTAAAATATATTTCTTTCATTTAGTCAAATCTAGTAGTTATTTTCAACTTTTCAACAATTATGCCCCTCTTCAATGACAGAGGAACATAAAAGGGAACATTTAAGGGAAGTGTATAGATAGATAGATAGATAGATAGATAGATAGATAGATAGATAGATAGATAGATATACAGACAGATAGATAGATAGATAGATAGATAGATAGATAGATAGATAGATAGATAGATAGATAGATAGATATACAGACAGATAGATAGATAGATAGATAGATAGATAGATAGATAGATAGATAGATAGACAGACAGACAGACAGATAGATAGATAGATAGACAGACAGACAGACAGACAGACAGACAGACAGACAGACAGATAGATAGATAGATAGATAGATAGATAGATAGATAGATAGATAGATAGATAGATAGATAGATAGATAGATAGATAGATAGATAGACATATAGATAGATAGATAGATAGATAGATAGATAGATAGATAGATAGATAGACAGACAGACAGACAGACAGACAGACAGATAGATAGATAGATAGATAGATAGATAGATAGATAGATAGATAGACACATAGATAGATAGATAGATAGATAGATAGATAGATAGATAGATAGATAGATAGATAGATAGATAGATAGATATTTGTATTTATTGTCACATATATTGTTTTATGCAATTTAAATGTATCATGTTAGGTATATTATCAATTGATAAGCTTAATACAGAAGAACATATTTAATTCAAATGTTCTGGAGAGAGAGAAAGACAAAGATAGAGAAATAGAGAGAGGGAGAGAAAGCGAGAGAAAAAGAGAGTGAGAGCGACATAGAGAAAAAGAGAGATTGAGTGAGAAAGGGATTGTGGTGGAGAGAGAGAGAAAGCAAGAGAGGGAGAAAACAATAGAGAGAGAGAAAGGGAGAAAGAGAGGAAGACAAAAAGGAGTGAGAGAGAAAGAGATAGAGGGGACGCGAGCGAGAGAAAGAAAGACACAGAGACACAGAAAGAGATAGAGAAAACGGTAAAAAGAGAGAGCGAGAGAAAGAGAGACAGAAAAAGAAACAGATAGCTAAAAACAGAAAGAGAGAGAGAAGGGGGTGGGGGAGAGAGAGAGAAGGGGGTGGGGGAGAGAGAGGGAGAGACAATATGTGAATGGTAACTGAATCATAGACCTATAATAACATTGTGGTGTTCTGGTACCATTGCAGGCCATGTTTTTTTCTGTGTTATCACAATCTACAATGGGACCCAGTAATTCAATGTAACACATATTTTTTAACGGGTGCTATAACAAATATATTTTAGTTGCTAAAGCTATATTTTAATAAACAGAATATGGCATTTTAGGCAAATTGAGGCCTGTATTTCAAAATGCAGCCTTGTTAGTGGAATGATCTGGTAACCTATCAACAGCAGAGTGTCCATGAACTGCCGTATCTCAAATAAAATCATTTTAAATATGTTTTATATTCATTGTATGATGGCATTAATTTGCTGGACAACCTCAGCACTTCCCAATCTCCTAACCAAATCAAGTTTTGTAATATAAAATAAAAATATGGCTAACCTTGAATTATATGCCTATTTTAGTTATGCCATCAGAACCTACTAATAATTTACCCAATCAGGATAAAAACCGTGGTAAAGTTTTTTTAATTTATTACTAATAATATCTAAAAACACATATTTTTAACTGGTGCTATAACTAATATATTTTTTTGGGGTGAAGGTATATTTTAATAGACAGAATATGGCATTTAAGTTCTAGTTAGAAATTGAGGCCTGTATTTTAAAATGGAGCCTTGTTGGTGCAATGCTTTGGTAACCTAGCAACCCCATTGATTAGAAAACACTATTTAAAAATCACATTTGGCAAAATGTCTCCATTATGATTAGCTTAAAACTAGAGATATTGAAGTCCATGTGAATCATAGCATGAGAGCTAAAAAAAGTCATCAACCGTCAACGGCTTTTGTTGTCTCTTTTCATGAATTAGACATTTCTAGAGCGTCTCGATGATATCAAATTAATATTCCATTTATCCTCAAAGCTTAGTAAATTTAGTTGACATTTCTGGATTACCCAATATAGACCTAACTCTGATGACAATGGATGAAAATTATAACGACAACGCGTGGCTACCATGGATGATCCTTCTGACGGCCATAGAATAACATGGCGGCCATAGAATAATACAGGCTAAAGATTCTTTTTCAGATTTTTAAACTACTATATATATATATATATATATATATATATATATATATATATGATATATATATTTTTATATATATATATATATATATATATATATATATATATATATATATATATATATATATATATATATATATATATTAATTGAGTGCCTTCCAATAATGTTTTTTTTTACTTTAATTTTTTATTTAGCCTCATCATTTTTTGGACAGCAAGTAAGGATAAAAATGGAGACGATACTGCAACTTCCCACAGTGATTAATAAAAAATACTATTAGCCTTTTTTTGTTTAAAAAAGACAAGAAGTACAACAGGTTCTGAAAATGTAGATGAAGTGTTACGGTCTTTAGTGAACTCGAATACCTCCTAGCCATTTTAACACCTTATTCTACTCTTTAATGCCTCTGTTGTTTTGCGAAACTATGTTGTTTAGCTCTGTCCTCTCAGTGTGAACAATTTGGGACACATTTGCTTAATTAAAAAAATAAAGTTTTACTGGTGCCTAATTTAAGATAAAAGATAACTTTTGCCTATGTGGCTTGACACCTTCCATTTTCCTATGGTGTATAATAACTTAAATCTCATATATTTCTCAATATATGGAATAAATAAATATTACCTAAGTTAATGTATAGTTTTTAGATACTATTAGTAATAAAATTAAAATAAAAACTTTGCCACGGGTTGTATTAAACATGGTTATTAAAGATTAGTACGTTCTGGTGGCATAAAATAGGCCTATAAGTCAAGGACAGCCATATTTTTATATTACATATATTGATTTGGTCAGGAGATTGTGAAACGCTGAGGCTGTCCAGCAGTTTAATGGCATCAATCTATGAATATAAACCAAGTTTAATATTATTTTATTTGTGATATAGTAGTTATTCATGGACATTCTGTCGGTTGCTAGGTTACCAGAGCATTCCTCTAACAAGGCTCCATTTTGAAATACAGGCCTCAGTTTCTGACTAGGCCGAAAATGCAATATAATGTTTATCACGTAATTGCGAGTTTGTAGGTAGCGCTATGTTAAAAGTTACGGGCTTGCGCATGCGCAATGAGCGACAAATGCCGCACGACTTGGGAAAAGGCTCGCAATGAGCTCCAAAGGGGGAGAGCCTCACATTGTTGACAGGCAAGTCGCTAGTTAAATTTATTTGCTATAGCATCAGCTAAAAAAAGATGTGTTACATTGGATTATTTAGGCCTACGTATCATAGGCCCATGATCAGTCACCCTTCACGTTTTGTGTCTCTCTCTCTGTACTGCAGAATATATTGGCGAGTTACAAATTAATGTTAATAACATGATAATATGAATATATATAGTTTTATGACTGAACCTTATCTATACTTTAATCTACCATCTAATATTAAAACAGTTGTAATTAACTTAAGTTGGATCAATATATTATTTGCGCTGAAATTAGACAAAACACATCTAATTAAATATAGAATAATGTACAACTGGAATGTGCTGTTTATTTAATAGGAAATACATATACTAATGCTTTAAGATATATAGATAGATAGATAGATAGATAGATAGATAGATAGATAGATAGATAGATAGGAACTATCCTGTTATATGTGCGCATTTCTGAAAATGCTGGAAGCGCGCCAACTCTAGAGACGCGAACCCAGCATGCCGGGTAAGTGGTTAGGGGTTTCAGGTTATGGTTACAGAGTTCAGGGGTTAGGATGAGGGGGTTAGGGTTAGGATTAGGGGGTTACAGTTAGGGAGTGAGGTTTAGGGGCTTAGGAAGTGAGGTTTAAGGGTTACGGTTAGGGTTCGTAAATGAGGTTTAGGGGGGTAGGGTTAGGAAGGGAGGTTTAGGGGGTTAGTGTTAGAGGGTTAGGGGCTTTGGGTGTACTACCTATTTTTGACAGATACATGGGGACGCGAGCACGGCCACATCCCTACAGTCATCGCGCATAAACAGGATAGATCTGATAGATAGATAGATAGATAGATAGATAGATAGATAGATGGATAGATAGATAGATAGATAGATAGATAGATAGATAGATAGATAGATAGATAGATGGATAGATAGATAGATAGATAGATAGATAGATAGATAGATAGATAGATAGATAGATAGATAGATAGATAGATAGATGTGTCTAATGGTTTAATGTTAGGGCATAGAGAAGATTGAATATATATATATATTTAGATAGAGATAGATACATTAATACATATAAAGATCAATAAACCAATAATATTCTGTAATATAGATTATATAAAGAATAAATAGGTTGGTGATGTACAGCTACAGGGTCATCATGACTTATTATTTCCTTGCATTTACTTGTGCATTTTGATAACATAAACACTAAAGTGTTCCTGAGAAATGTATCTGGCAGCTATGCTCCCAGCAGGGCCCCAGTGCTGTGCATTGTGTATCATACACTGTATGCATATTGATTCCCATGTGCAGTACAGTAGTGTTTACTAATAACACAGCCCCAGCCCCCCTGTAAGGACATGCTAATCCTGCAGCCCCCCTGTAAGGACATGCTAATCCAGCACCACCCCCTGCTGTGACATGCTAATCATGCAGCCCCCTTCCTCCTCTGGCTGTGACATGCTAATCCAGCAGCTGCCCCTCCCTCCCCTGCCTGTCTGCCTTTCCCTGTCCCCCCCTCTTCTCTGTGACATACCCGCCCTGCTGGCTTCCATTGGCTGGCTCTTTGCCGCCGGCCTCTGTTATTTTTCGAATATAAATGCAGTGTTTAGGAGAGAAGGAAACAGAGGCCTGAGAGATCTGCATCTGCTGGCCCTTGTGGCTCCTGTCCTTCCATGCTAGTAGCCATCCTATGCTTAGTGCATTATCTGGTGCCCATGCTTTCCTAGCTGTCAATGCCCATGCTGTTCTAGCTTTGCTGCTTCTGCTGCTACCTGTGCACCTCCTGCTCTACCTGTGTCTACTGCATCACCTGGTGCCCCTGCTTTACCTGCACTTCTTTTTGCTGTCCCTGACCTTATGGAGTTTGAGAAGATGCTCAATGACTTCAGTCCCAGTCGCCCCCTGGATCTGACCAGACCCTCCACCCTGCCAGGAGTCTGCCCCTTGGGGGGCTTCAGGATCATGTCTCCAGACACTGGGGTCTTGTCCCCTGTCACCAGCCTGGCTTACAACATGAACAAGCTATTGGGAAGGTAAATATGTATACATTATAACAATAATATAATGGCTACATTGTAATAGTATAATGGCTACAATGTAACAATAGTATAATTATACACTCTGATTAGTGTAATCTTATAGGTATTAAGGCATATCATATAACTATATAGTATTGTATATTATATGTGCAATAATTCTACATTATGCAGAGCCACATGACAAAGGTGCCCTGCATGCAGAATATGTAGGCCTGGGTGTGCACAAAAGTGCCAATAAATCACAATATTGATTTATTAATAATATGACAGGCCCAACAACTTGCACACATATTTATAACTTCCGCTGCTGATAAATATATATCATTTTATTGCATTTGTATATCTATGCATTGAGGAAACTGCACTCTCAGTTCTTCTAATTGGTTATTACTTCTGCAATTTAATCTGTAGAAGCAGTATTTTTCCTTGGATCTGCATACCAGGTCATCCTTTTTCTGTTTGTATGTAATTCGTTTTCTAATGTGAATTTAAATGCATTTAATCATGTACTTATCCAAGTAAAGGCCCATTGGTGTGTATATTGCATATTGAAAAAAAATAAATAAAAAAAAAAATATATATATATATATATATATATTAGGTGTCAGTATTTTTTGCATTATACCCAAACTGGTGCTTTTTTGTAACATGTATGGGCCTCCTGGGATGCAGGCTCTCAGCTGTCACATCCTGCTTGTTTGGCAGGCCTTTTGCACATGCTCAGTCTGAGTCTTTAGTTACTAGGCCCTGTCACCTACTTCCAAGTGTTGATATTTAATTTCCAATATTAAGTTACGTAAAATGCAAAAAAAGCACAATATGTTCCTACTATATTTATATTTTTGCAATAAACAATATAATACAGTTCGGTATTTCATTATTTTTATTCTAAGCCTTTCATTTCCCAAATCTCTTATTTGTATTATAGTCCTTACCAACCGAACTGTCATAACTTAGAGATAAGCAATTCATTTTATTGATTTAAAATATTTTTTTTTATTAAAATTGTATGTAAAATTCTTCTGCTTAATACAGACTCCATATTTGTTGTATTTATCATCTTAAAGGGACAGTAACAGATTTATATTATATTTTTGACTATTATGGCACAGTCATTTTTTCCATCCTAATGGTAAACTCAGACATAACCCCATAACATTTCCCATACAATATCCTGTCTGGCGTCATTGGGAAGAACCAGTGACCCATCTGCTCTCCCACCATCCAAACATATCCTAATTAAAATAAAATGAGCTTGGCAAGATAACGGATTGCAATCATCCCAAGCCACCTAAGCTTGCAACAAATGCCTTTTATTGTCCCCAGTCTCTAGAGATGAGCAAATGTTTGTAATTGGTGATTAAATGAGATATTTAAATGGGCCCATTCCACTTGCATTGTGTTTAGGAAGGATTAATTGTAACAGAAAAGCAAATCAAATAATTGCTTAACTGAAGCAATCTTATAAATCAAGATAAAGTCACTATAATGTATTTTTGACACTTTAAATGACACTATAATGCTAATAGGGACAACATCCTTTCAGATCAGTTGTATATTCCTCTATCACATATTTTTTAAATTGTTTTTGTATTAATTATTTTTTAATCTCCACTATAGGATTTAGTAAACATTTTCCTATGTTATTTAATATCAGTGTACAGATGCATATATTGTACTATTGCGGTCTGTTATGGAACAAACAGTGTGTTTGTACTACTCTTAGTGTACATATGTACTACTCCTAGTATGTGTATGTGCTACTGTTAGTATGTGCATGTACTACTCCTAGTATGTGTATGTGCTACTATTAGTATGTGCATGTACTACTCCTAGTATGTGTATGTGCTACTGTTAGCATGTACTACTCCTAGTATGTGTATGTGCTACTATTAGTATGTGCATGTACTACTCCTAGTATGTGTATGTGCTACTGGTAGTATGTGCATGTACTACTCCTAGAATGTGTATGTGCTACTGTTAGTATGTGCATGTACTACTCCTAGAATGTGTATGTGCTACTGTTAGTATGTGCATGTACTACTCCTAGTTATGTGTATGTGCTACTGTTAGTATGTGTATATGCTACTGTTAGTATGTGCATGTACTACTCTTAGTATGTGTATGTGCTACTGTTAGTATGTGCATGTACTACTCCTAGTATGCGTATGTGCTACTGTTAGTATGTGCATGTACTACTCCTAGTATGTGTATGTGCTACTATTAGTATGTGCATGTACTACTCCTAGTATGTGTATGTGCTACTGTTAGTATGTGCATGTACTACTCCTAGTATGTGTATGTGCTACTATTAGTATGTGTATGCACTACTCATAGGGCCCTATTCTATTGCCTAATTTGTACATTTATACACACTTAAAATCACCTCTCATCTCTTAATATTGCTACATATTTGGCCCATAGTATGTGCTACTCTTAGTATGTACTATTAGTATGTTAATGTACTTCTTTTAGTTTATGTACTATTCTTAGTAAACCCATGGTAGCTCCTTACAATCCATAGGACCTTTTGCTACCATTTAATCCATCTTATCCCAGCTATAAATCTTGTTCCTTGGGGGCCTGTTTCTTATGTAGATAATTAAACACTCAGTTGAGATAACCATCCCAAAGTCAAAGGGTGATTGCTTGCCTCCCATGGTGCCTCTAATCTTAGCACCTCACTTATGATTTGTCCCACATTTGGCCAAGATATTTAACACCGGGGCGTTTTATGTTGCTAATTGATGTCTGGGTAAGGCACGCCAGTTCTCTTTGTAGTGTATAGATTTCTATTAGTGTCTATCTATGTAAAAATGCTTAGCTAATTAATTATTATTATATTTTATTAGTAGAGCACCAGGAGAATTCAGTAACAATAAGGGTACAAATGAACACATGGATAAATATATTGCTAATACACATTTATATATATTACTGCAGACAGTAATTAATTGTAATCTATTACCCTCAATTTGATATTTATCATATATTTTATTCTATTTCAGCTATGGCGATACTCCAAAAAGGAAGCTCGGCCTATCTTTCCAGAGCCAGGTCTCCAGTCTGACTCGAGCATGCTCATCCGACTCGTCTGATTCTGGTTAGTTTTATATTTCACATTTGAATGTCTAAAAATAAATTAAAACGTATTTGTTGCTCAGAATTTCAAGAAATACAGTTATTGCATTGCACTGTGGGAAATTAGAGGTGGGGATATGCAAATTAGCCCATAATGCATTTTTATTCTTTTATCCAATACCACTATTTACGTGGCTACTTTTTAAGGCGGTGAACATGCATTATGGACTCATTTGCATATCTCTTACCAGTTTCCCAGAGGTCTGTGCAACAACTATATTTCTGGAAATTCTGAGCCCAAAATAAGTGTTTTAACTTGTTTTTAGACATTCAAATGCAAACACAAATTTGCTATTTATATATACTATTATTTACTCTATTCTATTTGGTGGAAGGCGTCTATCACTCTTTTGCTCACCATAAGCAAAATGATATTGTGGTTATTATTTATTTACTAATTATTTGGTGCTTGTCCCACAATGCAATGTACTTGACCCACAATGTTATAGTTGTCTCTAATTGTAGTGTAATTTCCACTATTTACTGGTCAGCGTTGACCTTTCTACTGTGGGATCGCTGGGGTGTAAAGGTGTTTGAGTTTGTCGCTTTTCCTTCCTTATTGCTAATAAAAACATCCTGTTTATCTCCCAGGTCTGTGCTTGGATTCTCCATCCCCTCTGGACCCAGATGTTCCTCGTGAAACGTAAGTTCACGCCTTTGATTTATCTGTTTACCTGCGAGAGGGAATGGCGGGACCTACTACAGCTTGTAGCATCAAAGCCAAGATCAATATTGAACTTTTAATTAGCCCTCATTCGTAGCTCTGTGTGTAAAGGGAGGATTTTCTTGACCTGTGTCCAAATTTGGAGTAGAACCAAATTACCTCGTTACACTTACAAATTATATAATCAGCTCTGAAGATTATGCAGACACAGACTCTATAGGGCTGGATATTCAATGTAGCGTACTAGCCTATCAGGGACCACGTCTGAGCTGCATGTTGCTTAGAGATGCTCACTGATTGGTTGGTATGAGACAGTGCAGAGTCAGTGTCTTCGTGAGCTGTAGAGGGCAGACCCATACAGGCACTATGTGTGTGATTTTATTTTAATAAATAAAATAAAAGTAAATAAATACACAAGGATATAATATACCTAGTAACATCCAGCCACCTGGTCCCAAATACTAAAATGAAACATACATACAAATAAATATAATTGGCTAATTGAAATAATGAAAGTTGGGTTATTTTAACCCTAAATTTTCTATATTATTATTATCCCTTATTTATAGAGAACTAACATATTCCATAGCGCCATACAGTACGTCCTCTCGCTAAATCTCTTTATCTACGGCCATTAATCAACACCAACAATGGTGGTGGTCAAGAAGAGCATATCTTGATAGTGTTAGTTAATTATTTTTGATTATTATTGTATTATATAGCAATTATTCATTATATATTAATTTCATATATATATATATATATATATATATATATATATATAGTTTTAATTTCAGCAATAACTAGAGAGTGAAGTACTTATAAATGTATTTATATAATTGTATTGGTACTTATAAATCCCAATATTTGTGCAAAATGCATTTTTTTTTGCCACCATACAATTTTTAGATTTTGCGCATTTTTATACAGCGGTCCCTGTAGGAATGCACAGCAGCAGCTGCCGCCTGTTAAAGAGACAGCTGCAAACCAGCCCCGGCTGTGGTGGCCCTTTAACTAAAACCACTGAGCAACTGCAGGGCGTATCAATGGCCTCCCAGCACGGCTCACATTTGGTTGTGTAAATGCCCCTTTTGTCTCCATTTCAGGTCATTTTACAGCTGACAATGTTCACAACCTGTACAAGAAACACAATGTAATATGATTCTCTCATCCTATCTATTGAAGATATGCAAACTCAGGTTACTGAGCGCTGAAACCACCGCACCTCTGTAGTGTGGGCGTAGAGGATATACTAGTTTCATTCTTACTAGCACAGACCTTAGTTTTGTTTCTCAGGTATTAGGAGGCTTGAGGAATGCAATAGTAAATTAAGACAATTATATAGCCTTCCCACAAAATCTAAGCAGCCCAACGCTGATGAGATCTATTAGATTGAAACAGTGCTGTCTGTGAGCAGGTCTCATAACTGGTGCAAAATCTGTCCCATGCTATGCCTCAAAGCTATGCCTGTTAAGAGTCGTGTATTGGATTAAGGTGTGAAAATGCATTGTGGACTCATTTGCATGTCCCTGCCCATCTTCCCAGAGTGCAGTGCAATAACTATATTTCTTGGAATTCTGAGTTTTTTTTATCAAATGTGAACACAAATACTATACTATATTTATAACTGGTCTGTGCAATAAATAGTTAGATATTGAAGATATAGCCAACAGAAGTATGCATCTACTTTTAGGGCAAGGTGTGCCGCCTGCAGGACTGTCATTAAATGCTCTCAGGAAATCCTTTTTGAACTTGGGTTTTAAATTAGGTGTAAGTGCTCTGACTTTTAAGTTCAAAAAGCGAGACACAGTATGAGCCGTTAATGCATAGAAACTTCAAAAATATTTCCATGACAGGGCTCACAGATCTGTCTTATACCCAGATGAAAATCTTACAATTATTTTCGTGATTTATAGGTTTAGGAGAGGTGACAGGTGGGGTGTGTTTGAAAGGATATTGGCGGCAGGTGCAGAGGGAACAAAAAAGCATAATCTATATGCAGTTTTAGGGATTATTGAGCCAATTAGCTTATTTTCTGACGTATATTATACAAAGCCTTGATCCGGGGTATCTCTCTGTACTGGTAACCCTTATGTTCTCTGTTGACTAATTGGGTGGGGGGTCCACCATTCTTTTTATTCTTTCGGCCTGTGCTTGCTTTTCTCCGCACCCTCCACATAATATAATGAAGCAAGTTCTCTCTTAATATAATCTCTGTGCAAATAATGGGTTTTGGCAGGTGGGGTATCATGCACACCCCAGGCTCGAGCCACAAGGAACATCTGCTTAAATTCCTTCACCTTTGCACCCCTTTGTGCACACTCCTCCAGTCACTACAGTATGCTAAACCTACTTATAAACTGAAGATTTTTGCTTTTATTTATTATAATTAAAAACAAATTGGTTTTTATATTAAAACCATTAAAAATAATAAAAGTTATGTTTTAATAAATTCTTTTTTGATCTCAGAAAGAGAATAAGATTTTATTAAAATATAACTTTTATTCTTTTTAATATAAAAAACTATTGATTTTTATATTAAAAAGAATAAAAGTTATATTTTAATAAAATCTTTTTCTCTTTCTGAGAGCCAATGATTTTATTTAAACATGACATTTAATTAAAAAAGAATAAAAGTTATGTTTTAATAAATTCTTTTTTGATCTCAGAAAGAGAATAAGATTTTATTAAAATGTAACTTTTATTCTTTTTAATATAAAAAACTATTGATTTTTATATTAAAAAGAATAAAAGTTATATTTTAATAAAATCTTTTTCTCTTTCTGAGAGCCAATGATTTTATTTAAACATGACATTTAATTAAAAAAGAATAAAAGTTATGTTTTAATAATAAAAAAAAATATCTCAGAAAGAGAAAAAGATTTTATACATGAACATAATAAACATAAAAACTTTTATTCTTTTTAACCAATTGGTTTTTATATTTAAAAGAATAAATGTCAGGCTTTAATAAAATCTTTTTCGGAGATACAGTGATTTTATTAATCACTTCATTTTTTTAATATAAAAATCAATTGATTAAAAAGTGTTATAATAAAAAAAAAATCTATTTCTGAGATCCCAAAAGAATTTCTTAAAAAATAACTTTTATATTGTTTTAATAATAAAATTATTTTTCTCTTTCTGATTTAAAGTGTGCCCAATATAGGGATCGTTGTCTCCTATTCTATGACAATTTCGATATATAATCCCTAGGGGACCCTTTTTTTATTGCCATTGAGACATTACTATACATTTATATACTTCTTTCATTCTTAATTTATTTATTTCTATATTTTTTTCATTGAAAAAAGTTAACATTGGTTACAAAAGCAGATAGACAAATAAATTTATTTATCATAGTAGGCTTTTCTACAAGCAGTCCGCCAATTATTTTCCCTCCTTCCACGCTTATTTCAATGTTTGCCCCTTCAGTGGGTAGATAGGAGGGGGCTGTAGTTAATGGGGTCATTTGTATTCCTGAAGACACAATTATTGTCAAAATAACAGCAGTGCATTGTTGCAGCCCCCTGGCAGAGAAGGGGTTATGGTTTTTTCTATGAATGGAAGAGTGGAGGAGGTGAATGTCTTGTGTTCCAGAAGGCGGGAATCTGAATTCCCCAAGACACAATAGTTGTCTAAAGAATAATCTTTCTTTTCTTGCGCGATGCTAGAGTTAATTGGGGCTGTGCGTGCTTCCCATCTGCCGGGTCCCTGCTGTCTGGCTCAGGCCTTGGAACACGTGCTCAATAGGGGAGGCATGCTGCCTTGTGCATCAATGGGATGAATGGCTCATTGAAATGACACACTTGTCCCTTCCTGATCCCTCTCTGCTCCAGGCCGGCAGCTGTTGGGGGCCCAGCCTGATGCCTTCATTCAACATATGGCTCAGGAGCAGCCTAGGCCCCCTCCTAACAAAGCCCAACATTTGCATACAGGTGGAAAGCAATGACCCTTAAACTGCGCCCTATAGAAAAGATGGAACCGTGTTAAACCTCTTTATAGCACACACAAGCCATTGATCAGGGCTGGTCCTGACAAAGGGCTGGATTTTCTCTGCTAATGTTTAATCTACCATTTTTTTCAAGAATTAGGTCAGTGGGTCATTTGCAATGGGCCGACCTTATTGCTCTATAATTATGTACATGTATATGTTATTGTTAATGTTCAATTGGGTAATGTACTCCTGGTACAGTAATTATTTACTATATTCATAAGGCGATGAGCAACATTTTTACATTTTCTAATTTTTTTAAAAATAGTTTACTCTTTTAGATCCCTTTATATACTTTAAATTTTTTTAATTTAAATATTTATTGAAATATAGGTTTATTATAATTTAGATTTATTTATGTGTGTGTATATATATATATATATATATACAAATATATATATACAAATATATTTTTATATATATATATATATATATATATTGAGTATAGATTTATTTCAATTAGATTTATTTTTGCAATATTTTTGTGTATAAATATATATATATATATATATATATTTGTGTGTAAATATAGATTTGAATATAGATTTGTTTAAATTAGATTTGTTTTTGTAGTATTTACGAGCGTGTGAGTTTATATATATATATATATATATATATATATATATATATATTTATATATATAGCTGAAAATAGATTTATTTAAATTAGATTTATTTTTTATATTTACGTTTATATATATATATATATATATATATGTGTGTAGTTAAATATAGATTTATTTAAATTAGATTTAATTTTTGTAATATTGAGTTTCATACAATTTTTTTTTTTTTTTTTTTATTTAAAATTATTTTTTTTGGTAATGTTCAAAGGCTTCCATATAACGAGAGTTACCTATTAATAGCATAATATACATCATATTCTAATGGTGGCATCTACCCATTGCAGGATGTCGTGCCCTTACCCTAACCCTTTAGTAGTCGCTTTGTAGAAGTTTTCTCTGCCGAGTTGTTTATAAACTCATTTACGGCCCGTACAGGATGGGACTTATTGTTGATAGAAAGGAGAGCTGGAAGTTTCTAATTTTCTTTTCCTTTCCTTGCAGATTTGACAATGCTATTTTCGAAAGAGGTTTCCTGGACAATGCTAACGAGTAAGTGCATCATCCTCGTGTGTTATTTGTATCCTCCAGCACATGTCCACTTCCCCTTGTCTCCAGCCCCACATTTTGCCCTTTTTTTACGCAGTTGATAAGGTCGGCCTGAATTTTTATCAGACAGTTGGGACGTAGTTCCAGACACTGCAGATTTTGGCAGATACACCAATGTTTACGCTAAATAGCAGAAGGGGGTTATCTCTTGCTGTGTCGGACACTAAAAATGTTGAAACCCTAATTTAGAAGAACACTCTAAACTGATTACACAAACCCTCTGAAATTCCTGAGTTAGTTTTGTAACATTACACTGCAATTAAAGGGATATGGGAGTTGCCTGGGTTTTACTCGGTATATAATATCCCTGTGTATCTATTTACTTTTATGTGCTTTATTTTATTAAGAAGGGCTTATAAGCTCTGCCTAAAATCCCACAAATAGTTACTGCAGCTCATGAAGATAGTGTGCTTCTAACTACAGGGGTTGCACTGTCTCATAGTAACCAATCAGTTGCAATATTCTGCAACATGCTACTTGAGAGAGGTCACTGACAGGCTAATTTGAAAACCTTTATTCATAAGCTACAGAGGGCAGATCTTAACCGATAAAAAATGAATGATTTTAGATATAAAATAAAGCACATAAAAGTATGTATGCGTATATATATATATATATATATATATATATATATATATATATATATATATATATATATATATATTATACACCTGGTGAAATCAAGGAACCTTTTTAATCTCTTTTACCAATTAATGGGACCTTTCCTTATAACTCTGCTCTCCAAGTAAGCAATAGCACATGCTCTTTTTTGCTTCACTATGGGAAAAAAAATATTAAATTTGTCTCTCTTCTTAATTTCCAGTTTCAAGCTTCCCATCAGGAGAATGCACTCCTTGCCGGTAAGTTAATTTCCTGCCCTCCATATTCCATTATCCAATATGTGTATATATATATATATATATATATATATATATATATATATATATATATATATATATATATATATATATATATAAATATATATATATATATATATAATTGTGTTGAAACCATTGGCTTATGCCGATTATTTACAATATAACCACTCAGTTGGGATCCACAGTCCCATCCTTATGGTTCCCTCCTCCACAGTTCACCCTAAAACTGATTAGATCTGTATGTAAATTGAATTTGCAAACATGTTAATCTGGCACATGGGGGGTGGTTGATTTCCTCTTACTGCTACCTTTTGTATAATGGCTCAATATATTGAATAAGGGTCTGATAAGGACAGGGTGGGAGATAGATAAGACCTTGCCCCCCAGAAGACTTGGAATTTGTGCTAAATATTTATTTTAGCTTTGGTTATTTATTTTGATCAATTAGATAATGTTACTTTCTTTAAGGAATGTTAGATTACACTTATCCCACCTTGAAGTATAACTCATGACCTGTTGTGTTTTTAGGTAACGCTCCTGGGAGCCAGCCCTACCATGAGGAAAAGCTCAGTCCCTTCCCTGGATCTTCCAAACCCCATAGAAAGAATTCCTGTGGCCAAAGACAACAAAGAGAATGTAAGTTTCCTGTTGAACTGACATTTAGATGTTTATCTGGTTAAAGATAAGTCAAAATACCTATAGCCCTGTCACCGCAAGATTGATTCTACAAGAAGGAAGCTTAAAAATGTGTTGGCCTCTGTGAAAGATGTAGCCACTTCCTAAAAAGTGCATATACTTTTAATTCTTACCTTTTTTTTTAAACAATATCCAAAAAAAGTACCAATATGATGATTTTTAACTAACACTCCTTTAATATTTTTTTTTCCCATAGGAAATATTCTCATTCAAGAAACCATTTTTGCGCCCAATCTTGAGAAACAGACAAAGCACTTTTGATAACGGTGATGAAGTTTCACAAAGACCGAACTCTGCCCCAGCTCTAATGGTGAGTTTCATGATCCACGCGACGCATACGTAGACCAAACTATACAATAAAAGAGATCGACGTGGGTGGGTGAGCTTGGTTTAACTCATAGTTATCTTTTATTGTCTTTTTTCAGTACTTTACCCCAGAGAGAGATGCATTTCAGTTGGATGGTGAAAGCCCCATTCGGCTACGCAAATCCTCCCTCACGTATTCAATGTGTAATAATGACGATGATGATGATGATGGCTTTATGGAGATTATGGATGATGATGTTGACGAAAAGGTAAATTAAACAAATGATTGGTAAATAAACACATATATATATATATATATATATATATATATATAATTACAGTATTTGTCTCCATATGAAATCTGATGCTCATTTTTACTGTAAACATGGTAATATCTCCATCTAATAATATGCATCCTGTGTATATGACAGGCTTTATTATGTCTTTTCCAGAGTGAATCAAAACTTACCTGTGAGATGCACACACTACTGATGGCCCCATTTGTCAAGAATGAAGAAAGCAGCTCTGTAAGTATCTATTATTCTACAAACACAATCTCTTTATGAATGACTCACTTAACCTTTTGGGTCATTTGGGCATGGGATCCTACATAATTTAGCATATGGTGGGAAAAAGAGTGTTAGAAGCCCTCCAGTACAGTAAATATATAAATAAATAGTGCACTTGTGTCACATTTGATGGTCTAGAAAATAAGTTAATCACTGATTTTCTGCTCAGAATTCCAAGAAATACAGTTACTGCACTCTGGGAAACTGGGTGGGGACATGCAAATGAGTCCACAATGCATTTTTTTGCTCTTTAATCTAAAACTATGATAAAGTGATATTGGATTACAGAACGAAAATATATTGTGGATTAATTTGCATGTTTCCCAGAGTGCAGTGTAATAACTGTATTTTTTTTTGTCAATGTTATTTGAGACTTATTTTGTCCTCCATTTTCACAGGGTTTGGTAATTGGCAGTAAATGCCGCAGGCTTTTCCGCTCGCCCTCCATGCCAAGCAGTGTCATCCGGCCAATTCTGAAACGTTTGGAAAGAACAGATGATGAAGAGTCCCCTGTTAGAACCAAAAGATCCAAAAACTTGTCTTGTACCTTTGAAGACACCCTCCCAAAAGAAGAGCTTCCGGTATGTATCTCACTAATATCACCAAGCTTGGCACTGTTTATTTTCTTATAGTAACAACTGTCAATGCCATTAGTTTCAGTGTTATTACAATGTTTGTTGTTTTGTTTCTTTAAGAAAATGAAGCTGGGAAGATCCAAATCTTTGTGCATTACTAAAGTGGAGCAAATTTTGGACAGTGATACAAGAGAACTTATTGGGGACTCTTCAAAGGTAAGAAGCTGCTTGTGGGTCATAAAGGATAGTCATACATCCAAATAAAAGTATAGTTTAGATATATATAAATATGTGTGTATGTATATCTATATTTATATATCTATAATTTTTTTTATATATAACATCAACATTTTTAAGCCTTAGTAAATAAACATATTTTATATTTATTGTTGTAAACTCTGCTTTTGATCTGCTTATTTGATTATCATTCCTTTATTTACAGTTGGATTACATACAATTAATATATTTTTTTTTTTTAGGCTCATTTACTAAATACCGTAGAAGGAAAGCATCAAGATTTGAAATATATCACCTCAGAAATGGTAAGTGCTTTTAGCAAGTAGAAATATGATGATTTATTTGTTTTAAGGCAGTTTATTAATTGTGAAAGTGGGATTTTTTTCAGATATTGCTGGTGCTTTGTTATTGTATTATACACAATGGGCCTCATTCAATTGCGATTTGGCCAATTGAATAGGGCTCTATAAAAGCAATTGGCCAAATCACAATTGAATGAGGCCCAATGTCTTTAAGTAATGGTTTAATAAAAATAATAATAATAAAAAAAAAAAAAATATATATATATATATATATATATATATATATATAAATAATAATAATAATTATATATATGCAATACCTTGTAAGTTATAGGTCTGGTTATATGATATCCGGATCCCATGTGAGTTAACACTGATTTTTTCCCCTCAGATGGATGATGTACTATCTGGCAAATATCAAGATATGATTGATCGTTGTCTTATTATCGACTGCAGATACCCTTACGAGTATGAAGGAGGGCATATTAGGGTAAGGAACTTTCACACTACACCTACCTTCTTAGGTCTTCTTAGGGATATCAGCTATTGTATAAAGATACCCAAGCCATAGTCTTAATGTATAGAACTAGCAGGTCTTTATATAACTTGCTTGAGACTACATGGGTCAATTATTGGCTGAATCATAAACATACTCAAAACCTGGCCTGTTTTCAGTTATAATATCAACATAAAAAAAAAAAAAAAATGTTGAGAAATCATTAATAATTAAAAATGTATGTAAATAGTAAATTGCTAAAGTGTAAATATTGGGGCATTTGTTGGGGTAACTATTTCCAAAACCATCTTAGTTCATTTGCACAACATGTACAAACTGGAAACGGAAAAGGTATTTTAACATTTCTCTTCTTGTTTATTCAGGGGGCAATAAACCTCCCACTGGAGCAGGATGTGGAGGATTTCTTACTGAAGAATCCCATTGTGCCAAGAGATGAAGACAAGCGAGTGATCATAATCTTCCACTGTGAATTCTCCTCTGAGAGGGGGCCCAGAATGTAAGTGGCTTTTACCCTATGATTAACTCATTAACATGATTAACTCCTCTGGATCTTAAAGGGGATAATAGGGATGTAACATAAAGACCCAGATGGTAAATAATCAAAATTCCAACCTTATTTATCCATTTTCTTATCTCATATGTATAGGTCTTTTTCAATTCCTTTACTGTATTTATCTCTACCTCTGTATTCTTTTTTTCAAATTATTCCCTAGGAACAACACATTTTTGCATCTGTAATCAGTAATAAAACTGTACATAAAGTCATTTTTGGGCATTGCATATATATATACAACTTATTATATTTAAATATCAAATTAAAAACTAAAATATATATGTTCTTTTAATCCACAGGTGCCGCTTTGTCAGAAAACAAGACCGCATGAGCAATGAATACCCGAACCTGCACTACCCTGAACTCTATATCCTTAAGGGAGGGTACAAGGAGTTCTTCCCATGTTTCCAGGTGAGTTTCAAAATATTACAGAACCAAATCTCAGTTGCCAGGGTTATTTATTTGAGTACAACCCCAAGACCCCAGCAAAAAATCCCATCACACCATAGTTTAATGGGGTAGTTTTTCTTGGGGTACATGAGAAAGTTTGATAATCTCCTAACATAGCTAATTTGCAGTATTTTACTATTTCCTATTATTATTATTATTATTATTATTATTATTCTGTACTGATCACTAGCAGATTCCAAGGAGTTTGAATATAATGATGATGGATAAAAAATGACATTTGTTAGGGCAGATAAGATGTTGAATGGTCACTAAATGCCACTGTCTTTCTTCTGTCCAGTCACACTGCGAACCACAGTCATATCGCCCCATGCACCATGAAGACTTTAAAGAGGATCTTAAAATCTTCCGTTCCAAGAGCAGGACATGGGCTGGAGAGAAGAGCAAGAGAGAGTTGTACAGTCGTCTGAAAAACCTGTAAAAAAAATAAGCATCCTGTATGGCAAGGCGGGTTCCTCAAGATGCCATGGTGAATTTTTTTCATGCATGAATTGGATTGAACCTGAAGAGAACTTTTGGGTATCAATATTTGGGGTGTTCCCCCATCGGACAGTTTAGAAGTGGATGATATTACCAATCTCATTGGGCAAATCATTTCGTCTTGGAGTGCTGATCTTGAGTTGGAAGGCAGTGTGATGTCTAATAAGACAAGACCATCACAGTCAGAGGGACATGGACTCTTCTTCTGGAATCGCTCTACTCATTTGGAATATGGTCCCAACTGGACGCTCATGATCAAAACCAGTATTGCTCTACTGTCAGTTAACCAAAAGTCTACTTTGGAATGTTTCTGATCCACCCTCACATGTGGAATATTACACCTACATCTGTGCTATTTTTGCGCCCCGGGCTGGTTCCTGGTGGAAAAGAGACACTTGAAGGTTTTTTCACTGTCAAATGATGTTACGTGTTGGGCTCAGCCGACCCTCTCCCTGCCACATGACCTGGAAGAATATGGGTCTAGGCTTTGCCCAATGTTTTACGAGAGTGCAAATATCTCCAGTAAAATGAATTGTGTGTGTGTGTGTGTATGTGTTGCACTTGCACTTTTATTGCCACTTCTATGGCCAGTGTTGCAAGTCCCACTGTGTCTGAACAGGCCGATCAACTTGAAAGCAGCTGCCCATCCTTATGGTAACTGCACACAAGTTTGTATATGATGTGTTCAGGCTCAGAAATTTGCTTATTGTGTAAAAACTTGATTTTGCTTATTGTAAAATGTGTGGGACTGAAGTGCCCGATATTAAATTGGTCTTTTTTTTTTTTTTACTTTATGTGCTTTATTTTATTTGTTTGCTTAGCATTGCTTTTATTCCAGCATGGACAAGCACAGAAGTGTGTGCATTACTCTCTCTCACTCTATACTTACACATATCTATCTATCTATCTATCTATCTATCTATCTATCTATCTATCTATCTATCTATCTATCTATCTATCTATCTACCTGTCTATCTATCTATCTATCTATCTATCTATCTATCTATCTATCCATCCATATTTATTTCTATGTCTATTAATATTTCTATCTATATCTATCAATAATTCTTTATATATTAATATATATGTATGTATATATATATATATATATATATATATATACTTTTTTGTTTTCCTATGTAAACTTAAAACCGTCATTAATAATAAGGTATAATGATGCCAGGCCACGTATATACACATGCAGTCTCATTGAATGCATATTGCAAAGAGGGAATTGATTCTCAAATTTGCATTGGCTCAGGTTGAAGCTGAAAAGATTATTGTCTTCTTTAAAGTGTGTATCTATACTCACACTGGCATAATTATATTAAAGTAGGCCTTTTTTTTTACTTTATGTCCTTTATTTTATTTGTTTGCTTGGCATTGCTTTTATTGCAGCGTGGGTAAGCACAGAAGTGTGTGCATTTCTCTCTTTTTCTGTGTGTGTGTATATATATATATATATATGTATATATATATATATGTATATATATATATATATATATATATATATATATATATATATGCATTTTTCTCTCTCAGTAAACGTGAATCAGTAATTAAATAATAATATTAATAATCAAATTATTATGAAAATGTATAATGATGCCAGGTTATGTATATACGCATGCAGTCTCCTTGAATGCATATTGCAAAGAGCTAATTGACTTTGCATTGGCTCAAGATGAAGTCTTTAAAAGTGTGTATCTACACCCAAATTTGCGTTATATATGATATT
This sequence comes from Discoglossus pictus, assembly GCA_027410445.1. Classification (NCBI taxonomy): domain Eukaryota; kingdom Metazoa; phylum Chordata; class Amphibia; order Anura; family Alytidae; genus Discoglossus; species Discoglossus pictus. The sequence goes on along the minus strand of CM050163.1, from coordinate 26,292,621 downwards.
GGTGTAATGGGTGAAACCTATAGTATCCCCTATATATCACTTTGTGAATCTGCAATGTTTGAGACGTGTTGGGAAGGTGTGTGGGAATCCAATGTTTTCTCGCCATTGTTTAACACCCTGACGCCCATAATGAGTTGTATCTCTGGAGGATTACAAGCAAACAGTTTAAGTCTACAAATTGTGCTTGCTTGGGAGAATTCCCGGGCTTGGCTATTTAAGATCATTTTCAAGTAAGTGAGCAAACTGCAGAGAGCCCGAGCTGATACTTATTCTAAATTAAATAGGTTAATTACCATTTACATTTTTCTTTGAGTAATCCTTTCACTGGCAAATCCGGAAACAATGTGGTGGCCATATTTACTACATCCATATTAATGTATATAATGTGCATATACATATATATATATATATATATATATATATATATATATATATATATATATATATATAATAAAACAGGGATCCAGGACTCCTTGAACCTTACCACTGGCTCCAAACTTTTTTAGTTTGTGGATATATTTTATTACATAGTCTATATATAATCCTGGCTCCTAAAATGTTTGGTTGCTTCCTACCTACTTTTTCTAAATATGTTATCCTGACAAACTACATTGGTGTTTGTTGTGAATTTAAGAATTAAAACTGGTTTAGTTGAGTAAAGCAGTAGGATATTCCTCATATATATACATAACAAGCTTGGGTTTATGTGAGCCACAGACTCTGCAAAGCTCTCTTTCCCCAGTAGGACTGCAGGGGTGAACTCTCCTGATCAGTTAATTAGCTGCACCTGGGCAGCCCTGATTTAAGGCCACTCCTGGAGTATGGGAAGGACTGATTATGGACTGATTTGCTGTTTGTCTTACCTAGAGAACAACATTGTAACTGCTAGGCAAAGGTCAATCTTTTAGGGTTGTTAACTGACCAGGGTTTAAGTGAAACAGATAAATCAGTCTTAATAGGACCTGGCCATTAACAATTTATGGTGCCCACTCCTGTTTTTAGACCAATGATAATGGATTAAACTGATGATGACCGTGATTACTGATGCACCGAAGAAGTTATGCGGACTATGGCGAGTTATATTTATTATCAGATATTTGTGCGTCCTTAGTAGATTTAGCCCAATCTTGCGCCACTTCGTCACCTATAGTGTCATTTAAAGTCCACTGCCATCCACTACAGATTATCTTCCTTGCTATGCAAAGGCTGCCGCGTATTGTAATATACACATTAGCCACGCCTGTTACGCAGCTTCCACGCCTGTCCACTATTCCTATACAATTTGATAGAATAATGCATCAATTAAAATGAAGAAATAATATAATTGATACTATCCTGGTTATCTAGGCATCAATCATTTATTAATTATTATTAATTAATAAGTATTATTGATTAATTAATAATTAATTATGTGGGTTTTTAATAATGTTATTTTTTGTGTCCAACTATTTCTATCCACTTTGGGGTCATTTTTACTAAACTTTATTTCAACTACACAAATGTATTTTATTTGGAGAAATGTTTGATATTTAGGGGTTTAATATGGAGTGTACATTTTTTATTTGTTTATTAATTCTTATCATTTCTTACAACTCTTAAATGGCCTTTTTATTTGTAAAGAGCATGAAAAACTCGCTATATATACATTGTATTAGCTTTTTTTTCCCCTAGTGAATAATTCCTGGGACATTCAGTGTTTGTGCTGCATTTTTATACAAATTAATATCTCCTGATTTTATATGGTAATTGAAGGGATATAGAAGGTTTCTGGGGTTTACTATGTATATAATATACCTGTGTATCTATTAACTTTATTTTATTAGGAAATGCTTAAAAACTCTGCCTAAAATCATACAATTTTCCCTCTGAGGCTCATGCAGCTCATGAATACACAGACTGTGAAGTGCAAAGTGAACTTAGCCTATCAGTGACCTCTCTCAAGTACCATATTGCCACTGATTGGTTATTATGAGACACTGCACAACATGTATTTAGAAGTACAATATCTTCATGAGCTGCAGAGAGCAGTACCCAATTAGGAACTATTTGTAAGATTTTAGGCAGAGCTTATAAGCACTTCTTAATAAAATAAAGTACATAAAAGTAAATAGATACAAAGGGATTTTATATATCTAGTGACATCCAGGAACCGTCCTATCCCTTTAAGATCACAGTCTGCTTCTCTGACTCTGGTGGCCATTTATTGGCCTTTATTCCATAGAATATATATATATATATATATATATATATATATATATATATATATATATATATATATATATATATATATATAATCTGAATCAAGTCGTCTAAGCTGCAAATTGGAATATGCCTGGTTGGTTATTGCTGTTTATCTCTAGAATGATTCACCATACAGAAAATAGGCTAACACAATGTGCATTACATTTTTAAGATAAAATAAACTTCTAATATATCTGGATGAGCATAATAAAGCTATAAAACATTATTAAGTTATTTGTTTTTGCACATTTTTATTGGAAAGTCCAAATACATAAAGTATAAATAGAAATTGTACACATTGCCGTAACTATATGTTGAGTTGGGCCCAGTATAAATGTCTGATGGCGCTGAGCTCGGTGTGTTATTACTCTATGTATGACTGAACTGCTTTGCTTTCCTACTCTTTATTTTATTATTATCATTTCCTCTCTGTATTGTTTTTAATAATGTGCAGAAATGTATTAAATTCAGGGAAGAATAAAAAAAAACTCTTGTAAAAATATATTTGTTAATATTTATTTATACTTTTGGTAATTTCTTTTGTTATTTTATGTTTGTATTTCAAAGGACACATGAACCATCATGTAGAGGAGTCAAAATGCAGTGGGAAAAGGTACAATGTAAAGAATGCTTTAATTAAATGGATATGGAAGGTTCCTGGATATTATATATACACTAGCGACTTGCCCGTCAAAAATGACGGGGCAATAAAATGTGAAGCCGTGGCAATGCTGTCTGCCACACAATGTAAAGCTTTTTGTACTCTGAGGACCTTCGGCGCTCATTGCGAGCCTCTCCTCTCATGTACTTTTGCTCCTCTGAGCACCTTCGGCGCTCATCACAAAGATATATATATATATATATATATATATATATTTTTTTTTTTAAATAATAATTAATTAATTTGTTACTTATTAAATTACCTATTACCAATTAATATATCCAACAATCTGTTTTTATTTTCCTGTAGCATATAATGTGCAGTTGGACTATGCTGCATGCGTGAGGGCAAACCGTTGGTTTAGTTGTGTAAAGCGCCATTTTAGATTCGTAATGTTATTAGTTGCAAGTTAGGATTGTAGAATTGCATCGTTTGTCTATGTCCTACGCGTTTCACAAGCATTTTCCATCCTTTGGAATAGTGTATTTTGTACCTCGTACGTTCCTGTGTGAAAGTAGCTGTGTTTTGCGCGGTCCAGGGTCGTGTAGCCTCGTTTTCATTTTTTTTCTCGCTTAGGCGATTTTTGAGTGCCGAAACTCGGCGAAATCGAACTAAATACGCGTTCCGTCTCACTCCCAGATGTCCTGGCTGTTCCCCTGTGTTGTGTGCAATTTTTTCGTTGTATTTTTTTATTTATTTATTTTTTCTAAGTCCCGCGTTCGTCAACTGCTTTCAGCCTAAGGCGATCCCGCTTTTTCTAAGTGTTTGGTGGTTAAGTCCCGCGTGTTTCAATGTATGATTGTCTCGCCTCGCATTGCAAGGCTCACAGGAGCGCCTTTGGAGTCTCATAGCAAGCCACGCAAGTGCAGGGAGAGAGAGGAGAAATAAATAGGGGGGGGGGGGGCAAGGAGAGAGAGAAACAGACACATGGAAGGGAGGCGGGGGGAACAGACGCAGAGGTCAGAGAGTGGGAAGAGGCTTGCAATGAGCGCTGAAAGCGCTCATCGCAAGACCCATAACGGGCAAATAGCTAGTATATATATATATATATATATATATATATGCAATCTGCATGGCTCCAGATACCCTTGCCAACCTTCCAGCATCTTACTGACTGATTACCGCGCCGTCTAACTGCTGTCTGTGCTACACACGGCGGTTATTTGTGATATTAGCTGGTGGTTATAATAATGTGACTCAATATATAATTCCAACCCAGTTATATAATACAGACTAGACACTTGCCCGTCAAAAATGACGGCATAATATTGTCTTAAAAATTGGGTCTTGTGTCTGTTTGTGCGCCCTCTCTCTGTGTACCCTCTCTGCGCTCACTCTCTCTTTCTCTCTCCCTCTCCTTTTCTTTCTCTCTCCTTTCTCTCTCCGTCTCCTCTGTCTCTCCCTCTCCTTCTCTCTCCCCCTCTCCTTCTCTCACTCTCTCCCACCTTCCTTCTCTCTTTTTCTCTCTCCTTCCCACCTTCTCTGTCCTTCCCTCTAATTCTCTCTCTCCCTCTCCCCTCTCCCTCTTCTTCTCTTTCTCTCTCCTCACTCTCTTTCTCTCTCCTTCTTTCTCACCCTGTCCTTCTCTCTCTGTCTCTTCTTCTCTCCTCTTCTCTCTCTCTCCCTCTCCTTCTCCCTATCCTCTCTCTCCCTCTCATTCTCTCTCTCCCTCTTCTCTCTCTCCTCTCTTTCTCCCTCTCATTCTCTCCCCCCTTCCTTTTCTCTCCTTCTCTCACCCTCTCCTTCTCTCACTCTCTCCCACCTTCCTTCTCTCTTTTTCTCTCTCCTTCCCTCCTACTCTGTCCTTCCCTTTTATTCTCCCTCTCCCCTCTCCCTCTTCTTCTCTTTTTCTCTCCTCACTCTCTTTCTCTGTCCTTCTTTCTCACCCTGTCCTACTCTCTCTCCCTCATCTTCTCTCCTCTCCTCTCTCTCTCCTCTCCTTCTATCTCCCCCTCTCCTTCTCTCACTCTCTCCCACCTTCCTTCTCTCTTTTTCTCTCTCCTTCCCTCCTTCTCTGTCCTTCCCTCTAATTCTCTCTCTCCCTCTCCCCTCTCCCTCTTCTTCTCTTTCTCTCTCCTCACTCTCTTTCTCTCTTCTTCTTTCTCACCCTGTCCTTCTCTTTCTCCCTCATCTTCTCTCCCTCTCCTCTCTCTCCCTCTCATTCTCTCTCTCCCTCTTCTTTCTCTCCTCTCTTTCTCTCTCTCATTCTCTCCCTCCTTTCTTTTCTCTCCTTCTTTCTCCTCTCTCTCCCTCTCTCTCTCCCACTCCTTCTCTCTCTCCTCTCTTTCTCCTTCTCACTCTCTCCCTCCTACCTTCTCTCTCTCTCCCTCTCCTCTCTCCCTCTCCTCTCTCTCTCCCACTCCTTCTCTCTCTCCTCTCTTTCTCCTTCTCACTCTCTCCCTCCTACCTTCTCTCTCTCTCTCTCCCTCTCCTCTCTCTCTCCCTCCCTCTCCTCTCTCCTTCCCTCCTCTCTCCCTCCTTATTCGGTGCTTATTGTGAGCCTTGCAATATGCAGCACAACTCGCATGATACTGATTAAGATACTGACCGTTTTTCTCTGTGTCTAATAGAAAATATTTAAGTCAGTTGTTAAAATATTTGTTTTTCAAGACACTTCCTGCCCTTCCTTCCAGATACCTGAATGTCAGGGCAGGTATGCCGAGTATCAGAGAAGTGTCTGCAGGGAGATTCCTCACATAGCTGCCTTCATTTTTCAAACAACACAAGTTTTACACATAACAAACAACCTGTGAATTGCATTAAATTCCTTATTCTGTAAGCCATATTTTATTTGTGCACTTTAGTTGTGTCCGACTCTCCGTGACCTCATGGACCACAACACACCATGCATGGCTTCAGGGTGATGTGACCTCTTGGTTCCCTGACTGGAATCGAATCCACTGGACCATTAGGGAACCCATTGCATATTATACAGTCATTATTATGAGGCTTGTTGGACGTAACATTTGGAACTGACCCCTGGAGGCCACAACACACTATATGTCATGAGCAAACAAACATTTTTAAGAAAATAAACATTTTTAATCACATAGCCACTTTTATATTGGACTAGTAACTTGCCCATTAAAATTGACAGGATAATATTTGATGTGTGTCTCTCCCCGCCCCTTCCCCTGTGTCTCTCCCCCCTCTCCCTCCCCTGTGTCTCTTCCCTCCCCCTCTCCTGTGTCTCTTCCCTCCCCTGTGTCTCTTCCCCCTCTCTCCCTCCCCTGTGTTTCTCCCACCTCTGTGTCTCTCTCCCCCTCTCCCTCCCCTGTGTCTCTTCCCCCCTCTCCCTCCCCTGTGTCTCTTCCTCCTCCCTCCCCTGTGTCTCTTCCCCCTCTCTCCCTCCCCTGTGTTTCTCCCCCTCTATGTCTCTCTCCCCCTCTCCCTCCCCTGTGTCTCTTCCCCCTCTCTCCCTCCCCTGGGTCTCAGTGTCGTTGTGTATTTTCTAAGTTCTGCATGCCTATCGTTGCTGAGCCTCGTTTTCATCCTGTTTCAGAATTTGTACGTTTTTCGTCCACCATTTTTCCCCTTGCCTAGCCGATTTTCGAGCAGCTGAAAACGGCCAATATGGCTCCAATTCGTTTGCAACTTCACTCCCAGGCTTCCTGGCTCTCCCGCTGTGCTGTGTGTGTTATTATTTTTAGTAGTTACAGTGCCTTGCAAAAGTATTCACCCCCTTGGCATTTTTACATTTACAGAACATGCCACAACTTAGAAGATGTTTTTATTTTTTATTTTTATTGTGAAGCAAACAATAAATAGGACAAAATAACAGAAAAGGTCAATGTGTATAACTATTCACCCCCTAAAGTCAATACTTTGTAGAGCCACCTTTTGCGGCAATCACAGCTCCAAGTCACTTTGGATAAGTCTCTATGAGCTTGCCACATCTTACCACTGGGATTTTTGCCCATTCCTCCTTGCAAAACTGCTCCAGATCCTTCAAGTTGGATGTTTTGCGCTTGTGAACAGCCATCTTTAAGTCTGACCACAGATTTTCTATTGGATTGAGGTCTGGGCTTTGACTAGGCCATTCCAACATATTTACATGTTTCCCCTTAAACCCCCCAAGTGTCGCTTTAGCAGTGTGTTTGGGGTCATTGTCCTGCTGGAAGGTGAACCTCCGTCCTAGCCTCAAATCACACACAGAGTGGTACAGGTTGTGCTCAAGAATATCCCTGTATTTAGCCCCATCCATCTTTCCCTCAACTCTGACCAGTTTCCCAGTCCCGGCTGCTGAAAAACATCCCCACAGCATGATGCTGCCACCACCATGTTTCACTGTGGGGATGATGTTCTTTGGGTAATGTGATGTGTTGGGTTTGCACCAGACATTTTTTTTGATGACCGAAAAGTTACATTTTAGTCTCCTCAGACCAGAGCACCTTCCTCCATACATTTTGGGAGTCTCCCACATGCCTTTTCGCAAACTCAAAACGTGCCATTTTGTTTTTTGCTGATAGTAATGGCTTTCTTCTGGCCACTCTGCCATAAAGCCCAACTCTATGGAGCGTACGGCTTATTGTCGTCCTATGTACAGATACTCCAGTCTCTGCTGTGGAACTCTGCAGCTCCTCCAGGGTTACCTTAGGTCTCTGTGCTGCCTCTCTGATTAATGCCCTCCTTGGCCGGTCCGTGAGTTTTGGTGGGCGTCCGTCTCTTGGCAGGTTTGCTGTTGTGCCATGTTCTTTCCATTTGGTTATGATAGATTTGATGTTGCTCCTGGGGATCATCAAAGATTTGGATATTTTTTAATAACCTAACCCTGGCTTGTACTTCTCAACAACATTGTCCCTTACTTGTTTGGAGAGTTCCTTGGTCTTCATGGCAGTGTTTGGTTAGTGGTGCCTCTTGCTTAGGTGTTGCAGCCTCTGGGCCCTTTCAAAAGAGGTGTGTATATGTAATGACAGATCATGTTACACTGTACGCATTTGAATGAACTGTGTGCTTCAACTGCTCGCCTTGCTTCGCGAGGGTCGCAGTGCAATGAGCGCCTTTGGCTCTCATTGGAGTCTATGTCCTGTGTGCCTTAGGCGCTCATTGCAGCCTGTCCTGTGTGCGTTTACGGCTTGCCTAGCTTTGCGAGGCTCGCAGGAGTCCCTCACTGCGCAAGGGACACAAAAGCTGCGTCAACGGCTTGCCTTGCAGTCGACTGCTCGCCTCGCTGTGCGAAGGACGCAAAAGCGTGACCAATATTGCAAACGTTCCCCACACTGACAACTATATACGTGATTCTATTTATTTACTTATTTGAGGAATTTGCTCTCAGTTATTTCAATATATTTCAGGAATTTGAGTGGGTTGGGCCGCGCCGGTTTTTCTGCCCATGATTATTTGTCACTTGCGGTGTGTATGTGATATTTATTACACCATGGTACTGAGTGACCCAACCCAAGCAGGATGGGTCAAGTGTGTCGGGTCTAAAATGTAATATTTATTAATATAAAATGAACTCCCCAAAAAATGTGGGATTTGGGAATTAAAAGATATTTTAACATTAGGTAAACAATGCAGCAGAAGGGCAGGACAAGCCAGGAGGATACTCGGCTGTATTGGAAAAGGTCGGGGCTAATGTCACTCCGGAGACCCCTAGTTAGACCTCACCTAGATGCAGGTCTGGACCACCAAAAGTATAATAATACATTAGAAAGAATTCAATGGTGGGCGACTAAAGTGGTGCAGGGTCCAAAAATACAAATTTATAAGAAAAAAACATGTTGGAGGGAGGAGGAGGGAAAGAGTCACAGGTGAAAGGGGAAAAGAGACACAGGGGAGGGAGGAGGAGGGAAAGAGACACAGGGGAAAGGTGGAAAGGGACACAGGCGAGGGAGAAGGGAAAGAGATACAGGGGAAAGGGGGAAAGAGACACAGGGGAGGGAGGAGGAGGGAAAGAGACACAGGGGAAAGGTGGAAAGGGACACAGGGGAGGGAGGAGGGGGGAAAGAGACACAGGGATAAGGTGTAAAGGGACACAGGGGAGGGAGGAGGGAAAGAGATACAGGGGAAAGGGGGAAAGAGACACTGGGGAGGGAGGAGGAGGGAAAGAGACACAGGGGAAAGGGGGAAAGAGACACGGTGGAGGGAGGAGGAGGGAAAGAGACACAGGGGAAAAGGGGAAAAGAGACACAGGAGAGGGCGAAAGAGGGAAAGAGACACGGTGGAAAGGGACACAGGTGAGGGAGGAGGGAAAGAGATACAGGGGAAAGGGGGAAAGAGACACAGGGGAGGGAGGAGGAGGGAAAGAGACACAGGGGAAAGGTGGAAAGGGACACAGGCGAGGGAGGAGGGAAAGAGAAACAGGGGAAAGGGGGAAAGAGACACAGGGGAGGGAGGAGGAGGGAAAGAGACACAGGGGAAAGGGGGAAGAGACACAGGGGAGGGAGGAGGAGGGAAAGAGACACAGGGATAAGGTGTAAAGGGACACAGGGGAGGGAGGAGGGAAAGAGATACAGGGGAAAGGGGGAAAGAGACACTGGGGAGGGAGGAGGAGGGAAAGAGACACAGGGGAAAGGGGGAAAGAGACACAGTGGAGGGAGGAGGAGGGAAAGAGACACGGGGAAAGGGGGAAATAGACACAGGGGAGGGAGAAGGAGGAAAAGAGACATAGGGGAAAGGGGGAAAGAGACACAGGGGAGGAGGAGGAAAAGAGATACAGGGGAAAGGGGGAAAACACACAAGGAGGGAGGATAATGGAAAGAGACACAGGGGAAAGGGGGAAAGAGACACAGGGCAGGGAGGAGGGGAGAAAGTGACACAGGGGAAGGAGGAAAGAGACAGAGGGGGAAAGAGACACAGGGCAGGAAGGAGGGGGAAAGAGACACAGGGGAAAGGGGGAAAGAGATACTTGGGAAGGAAAATGGGGGAACGGGACAAAGGGGAGGGAGGAGGGGGAAAGAGATACAGGGTAAACAGGGAAAGAGGCAAAGGGGGAAAGAGACACAGTGGAGGGAGAGGGGGAAGAGACACAGGGGAGGGACAGGGGGAAGAGACAAAGAGGAGGGAGAGGGGGAAGAGACATAGGGGAGGGAGAAGGGGGAAGAGACACAGAGGAGGGAGAGGGCGCGAAAGAGCACAGGGGAGGGGGGGGGAGACACATGTCATTTATGATGGGTAAACAACTAGTATTATATATCTAGTGATACATGAACCTCCATATCCCTTTAAGCTTACACTACCTAACATTCAAGCTCAGTTATCTAACACTTACACTCACAATATATAACAACAACTCTTTGCCGTATCCATTTAAAGGAACCCAGAACAGATCCATGTTTATGCATTTAAGAGTTTGTTCTACACATTACAGAAAGTAATACATAATTAAAGGGCCATAATGAAGGTATTTTACATGAAAATAACAATAAATGAAAAAAATTCAGAAATCTTATTGTGAGGATCCAGATTTCTCTCATATTAAAAATCTTATCTGTTGCCTCCTTTCTTGCAGATTGTTACTTGCTGTTATGGATTATTTGCAGCCGCCGTTTGCAGATCAGCGACGCGTCCCTGGAGTAATAGCAGAGATTACTCACATATATCAAAACAGGAAATAAAACCCAAAACGAGAAAAGCACCAGCAACAGATGTTATTAAAAATAATATATTTTAGTCAATGTAACCCTTTTCATGATGAGGACGTCTCGCTGTTGTCCCGCACATCCCCCAAATGGACCGGTGCTCAGGGGGCAGAAGAAGGTCCCCAGGTCCAACTCCATTACGAGACCAATGTAATAATATGTATTTGAAAACTCCATAATATCTCTGTGTATCTATTTAGGTACTTTATTTTATTAAGAAGTGCTTATAAGCTCTGTTTCTACTGCTTAAAATCAAACAAAAAGGCCCTGTATGGGTCTGCCCTATGCAGCTCAAGAAAACACAGACTCTGTAACCAATCAGAGACCAACATTATGCAATACAGACATGGCCCACTATAGGCTAGGACAGTACGCTGCACATCAAGCCCTATGGAGTCTGTGTCTGCATACGCTGCAGTGGGCACACCCATACAGGGACTATTTATTTGCTTTTATAAGCACATCTTTTAAAAAAAAAAAAGTTAATAGATACACAGGGATATTATATGCATAGTAACATCCAGAAACCTTCCATGTCCATTACATTTGGGATGACATATCTATTTCTCATGTATGCCCACTGCAGCTCTTGAAGACACAGACTCTGTAGAGCTGCATTTGCGGTGTAGTGTCCTAGCCTATTAGGGACCAGGTCTCAGTAGCATGCTGCAGAGAGATGGTCAATGATTGGTTAGTATGAGACACTGCAGAGCAAGTACAGCAGGGTGTGTGTATTCATAAGCTGCAGAGGGCAGACCCATACTGGGACTATTTGTATGATTTTCGGCAGAGCATATAAGCCTGTATTAATAAAATAAAGTACATAAAATTAAACAGATACGCAAGTATGTTATATACCTAGTAATACAGGAACCTTACATGTCCCTGTAAATAAGATTGTGGGTAAAATAACAATCCCCGGGTCTCTGAGTCTCAGGAAGTGATTTCTAACAACCACAGTCATTTGTGAAGTACAAAGCAAACCGCAAGCCCACTCCACCCAGGGGCGGTGTGTTTAATTTCGTGTTATGTTCATATTATTGGTGTCCCGGACACCCGGCGATGCTCACCTGTGCTGTCTAAATGTTTTTCTGTTGTTTCCATGTTGTTCTGGTTACTGTGAATGACCCCCCAGGAGCAAAACAAGCACCGGGCTGTGACTGTAACAATTTTATGTGATATCTCTTTGTAGGAAACCTCTGATTTCAGTTGTTCAGTCCAGTCTGATTCTCAGTGACCCTATGGACCCACTGATCTCCCTCAAGCTCACATTCATTGCTTCAATTACCTTCTCTGTCCATCTCCAGACGATCTTCGTGTGCCTTTTATCTTTCCCAGCATCAGGGAATCCTGACTTCTCATGATATGGCCAAAATATTTGAGCTTTAGCCTCAAGATTAAACCTTCCAGTGAACAGTTTGGCTAAATTTCCTGTATTATTGATTTATTGTTTCTCCAACACCACAATTCAAAGGCGTCAATTCTACGGCGCTCAGACTTCTTTATGGTCCAGCTCTCACAGTATATTACTACTGTGCATGTCATAGTTCTATGCAGACCTTTGTTGATAATTTAATATCTGTACTTTTTAATAGCTTTTCCAGACTTGCTATAGCTTTGCCCCCTAGGGGCAAACGTCTTTTCATTTAATGGCTGCAGTCACCATCTGAAGAGATCTTGGAACCCAGGAAAATACATTCGGTCACTGCCTCCACTTCTTAATATATATTTAAGGGCCACTAAAGTTCAGTAGGGAAGCATATTCCAGAAAAAGAGGAATGCAAGTAGAAGAGGACCGGCCAATGAATGGATCCCAACGCTTAGGTCCTTTCCTCTGCAGGTTTCTATGTATCGGATTCCCTGGAAAGAAGCGGCATCAGGATCTGAACAAGATGGCAGTTAGTAAGTGACTCTGCCCCCAGCACTGAATAGGAAATGCTGTAATGCATCATGTTTCCTCACCAAGTCTCAATTACACAGCAATAACTAGAAAAGAAGTATTAGGTATACATAATGTTAGGATAATGTTCTGCTCTCATTTCTCTGAGCTCATGAGCAAAACAGCACTTAGTCTCATGCAGAAAGATAATATTAACTACAACTATCACTGTTCCATGGCACTTCACCTCATAATTCTCCCCCATCAAAGCTGTCACAGTACCCCTTCCAGTCCTTCATGGAAGGGGTAGTATAAAACAGCGTAAAGACATTTAAGCAACCAAGGAAAGGTCATCCTGAGGAATAATTAAGCCAAGCTTTTATTCCAATAGAACAGGAAGACTAGATGGCCCTTTTTGGTTCTTATCTGCAGTCTATGTAATAGTCCAACATACATAACTTTTAGGTAGAAAACATTTTTTCAATGTATTCAGAATAAAAAAATAAATAAGTTAATCTTTTGTGGGAAAAGTGATACTGAAATTAGCTGTTTTTCCCACAAACAGATTATTTTTGATTATTTTCTTACACACAAAGTATTTAAAACTATTCCTGTTATTTCACTTGAGAAGCCAGTCCTTCCACCCTCTTTTATACTTGAGTGTTGAGAAGTAAGAGGGCAGGGAAAGACTGGTCTGCAAAACAGTGCTCAGGTAGGTGACAAGGTCATTGTGCAAAATGATATACTGACCTGACCTGTCAGGGCATTCATACAGGAAGCAATTTCCCTCTAGGCTGGTTATTTATAGTCCATGACCAGGCTCAAATACCAGGCTAGGCTACTGTATTATTTATTAGTAGAAGGTTCTTATCCGAGAGCAGAGCTACAGCTGGTGCAATGCCCTTTAGTTTAAGTGTATGCTGTGGGGAGAGTCCGACAAGGGGACCCAAATGTTCATAAATTTGGGGATTGTGTCCTATAGGAGATTGGAGAGTCTACCATTAATAAATATGTAGCTACGTTTATTTGTCACTGATTGCAGGCTGAGGGTATTAGTTTCCCACTGTCTTGTAAATAATCTTTAATGGGATATTGCACTGGTAAACATGTCATGTCCCTTTAAGAGGGCAAGGTTGGAGGTCACATAGGAAGTCTGTGCAGGCTACATACAGCCCCTGATGGTTGTCAATCTTGGGTGGTCACCTTTCAGCATAAAGATAATGAGGAGGGAGACTTTCATGATTTGTTGTCTGCTGCATTTCCCGTCTGCTGCCTGAAGTTTGGGACATAGAAACACTAAATACCTGCTGCCTGTTTTCAGGTGTCTCTTATGATTATAGGCAAATAAGCCTTGGAATATCTCTAACGGTCATAGGATAATCCAGATATGGACTCCTTGTCAATGCAGATCAGATCAAAAGCAGGGAGGCTGGATCTTATGTCAGGTGGTCTGTTGTTCCTTCCTTGCAGACAGGGGTGTGTTTCTGCCTAGGCCTAGGGGAAGCAGGCATAATTTGTATATATGCAAATAAATATCTCGATATATTGAGATTTCTTTCTGTGAGTGTTCCTGCAAAGGCAAAAGAGGAGTGAGGCATGGACCGCACAAATTGTTGTTTAGTTGTGTCTCTTGTGACCATATGGACCACAGGACACCATAGTTTGAAAGCTTGACACTCTTACTAAAATGTGTGTCCAATAAAAATAGGTATAACTAACTATATATTATCTATCTATCTATCTATCTATCTATCTATCTATCTATCTATCTATGTATCTCTCTCTCTCTCTCTCTCTCTCTCTCTCTCTATCTATCTATCTATGTATCTATCTATCTATCTATCTATCTATCTATCTATCTATCTATCTATCTATCTATCTATCTATCTATGTATGTATCTATCTATCTATCTATCTATCTATCTATCTATCTATCTATCTATCTATCTATCTATCTATGTATCTATCTATCTATGTATCTATGTATCTATCTATCTATCTATCTATCTATCTATCTATCTATCTATCTATCTATCTATCTATCTCTGCATATATGTATCAATCTGTTTATCTATCTACCTCTTACTTTATTTCACGTTATCCCTGTTTGCCACATCTGTCAGCAACAGCCCCTCTGAGCTCCTTGAAGCACATGTTGCTTCATTTATCCTCCATCTGAATGGCAACTTAAAACTTAAATCCACCCCAAGTAAATGGAATTAGACATGCATTTCCGATCAGACCAATGTTTTTGACTAATATGCTACAGAAAATGTATCCTTTGCGCAACCCCCCCCCCCCCCTCAAATAAGTGGTTACTACCCCAAAGGTAGCATCTCATACCCTATATGGTGCTTATACTACATGTACTTCTTCCTTTACACTTTTCCCCAGACATTTCTCTGCATATGTGATTCTGCACTGGCATCTTGAGCCAGACAGCTTTCTTCTCAAATAAATTGCCTTAGGCTTTGGCCTAGTCAGACTTTGTGAGTGTGAGGTTGTCTTTGTGAACACTGTGAAGAATGCTGCAAACTATCGCTGAACATTTTAGTGAATCTGGCCCACTATAAATCCAATCTGTTTCCTTCCATACATAATGGCACCTTTTTCACAACTCCATTAGCACAAAGGTTAATTATCTCAAAGAGAAAACGGTTTTTTCTTGACAATCGGATTGTTTTCCAGTTTTTCTTGTTGTGCGCTACAGACCAAGCTCCTGTTGATGGGGGCGGATGGTAACTGTCTCTCCTGCCTGGGGTCTCTCTCAGAGATTACACAATCTGGGTGTCTTCTTAGACATATTAACATTTTTTGGAACAAAAACAAATGAAGTGTTATGATATTAGGCCCACATGTGGGTGCAGAGCCGGGATAGCCAGTAAATATGGAGCCATTCAACTGAACTCAACACTTCAAAATATCACAGATCCGGGGGTGAAACTACTGCTGGTGCACCCGGTGCAATGCACTGGAGCCTTACTATCACTATCAACAAAGGCCCAAATAGTTAGTACTATGGTATTCCCAGTAGTAACATATGGATGTGAGAGCTGGACCATAAAAAAGACTGAGCGCTGTAGAATTGACGCCTTTAAATTGTGTATAAAAGTCCTATGTACAAGAGTCTCAGGGTGACCTCAGGCTGTCACTGACTGCACTCTAGGGGCCAGATTCAATGGAGCGATTTTGAGATCTGGTAGCCCGTAAGTGAGGTCGCAAGCTATCTAGCTATTCAATTGGCGTCTTTTTGCGGGCTAGGAACGGCTTATGAGTTACGAGCTTGACTGAGCGCCAGAGAATTGACGCCTTTAAATTGTGGATAAACCAGCTTAAAGCCTTGTATGCACATTTTTATTTATTTATGTTTTTTCACGTGCCCCCCTCACCATGGCCCCTCCTGGCTCCCCATGGGCCTCTTCTGTCTGGGGCAGGGAATCCTAAATGGCATCACACAACCAATGTAATTTGGGATTCCCTGCACTAGAAGCAAGACACGCCAGCAGGGGAGGCACGGAAGTGGAGGAGCTGGTGAGGTTGGGGGGCTTGGGGAGAAGGGAACAGGAGGGGTATTTGAAAAAAACAATGAATTAAACCCAGGACAGTTAGCTAAATCTATCTTCTCTTTAGGGTATAGAGTTGAAAAAGTCCCTCAAGCCTCCTCCTACAGATTTCATCATGAAAAATAGTTTACTATATTTAGTGGTGGTAAAAAAAGTCCTATATACAAGAGTCTCAGGGTGACCTCAGGCTGTTACTCACTGCACTCTAGAAACCAGATTCAATTGAGCGATTTTGGGATCCGCTAGCCCGTAAGTGAGGTTGCAAGCTATTTAGCTATTCGATTGGTGTCTTTTTGCGGGCTGGGGACGTTTTATGAGTTACGAGCTTGAACAAATGGCGATGGTTAATCTTGTAACTTACAGCCTCCAGATGCCATTGGCTAAAATCCCAAATCGCTATTCAATTGCTCTAATTCCCCAAGTCCGCAAATGTTTTCACATCATAAATGGCAAAAGAAGGAAAAAAATCCTACGAGGGCTAGAGAGGACCCGCAAGGGGGTTACACACCTTTTGGTAGCACTGTAACTGCAAATAATAAACCACTACTGCACTATAAATAATGGGGATGGAAATGATAGACATTAGAATTAATTGCACAACAGTCTCAAGCCCGCAAATCAGCAGGAAATAATATTTATTTTTATGTGTCATTTTGGGGTTAAATTGATCTTGGGTATCAATGAGTTAATACATATCTGGCAACCCATTTGGACATATAATAATTCTTTATTTTGAAAGTTTTGTGTGTCTGATCTTATATCGGACCCCCGAATCTAACTGATTGACATGCAACCTCTATGTTTTACTGCCGTAATAATAACAGTCTCATATTCTATTGGCTAATTCGAAATGGGAGGTTACGGGCTTGCTGAATTGATCAGGTTCCCGCCCTGAACTGCAATGACGCAGGGCATGGTTTACGGGTTGGCCTTGAGGAATTGAATAGCCTTGCAATCATAGAGGAACTGGAGCCCGCAACACACCCGTAGACATACAGCCTTCTGCGATCGAATTACGGGCTTGGAATTGAATATGGCCCTAGGTTTCCCGGGTCTGCAGTCTCCTTTTGGCTGGGGAGGTGCTGAGACCCTGGCTGTGATCTTCAGGCCTCATTTCCATGTACTCCTGGAAATCACAAGCAGAGGCGCTAGGAACCTGCAGGAAGGGAAGGGCAGAGTGTGAAATATAACACAATAAATATAACACAACTCCTGTGTGTGTCACTGCCAGATTAGTGTTATACGGAGATCAAGGAGTGAGACTACTGCAAGTGGGAAAGTCTCACTAAATATATATATATGTATGTGTATACATCTATATATTACTGCAAGTGGGAAAGTCTCACTAAATATATATATATGTATGTATGTATGTGTATACATCTATATATTACTGCAAGTGGGAAAGTCTCACTAAATATATATATATGTATGTGTATACATCTATATATTACTGCAAGTGGGAAAGTCTCACTAAATATATATATATGTATGTATGTATGTGTATACATCTATATATTACTGCAAGTGGGAAATCCTTCTCACTATATGTGTAAGTATGTATGTGTGTGTAAATATATACACACACACACACACACATATATATATATATATATATATATATATATATTTATATATACATATATATATATATATATATATATATATATATATATATATAGATCTGTGGATAGGAAAAACATGTATCCATATTCCAACAAAGCCCGAACTTCTCAGCACTTAATCATATAAATCTTATTCATTTTCGATCCCAATTAATATATATAGTTTCAGTTTTATAGATGCCCTAACATTAAACTATTAGACACATATTAGTTTCTCACTATAGACTCTTCAATATATCTATCTATCTACAGTGGATATAAAAAGTCTACACACCCCTGTTGAAATGTCAGGTTTCTGTGCTGTAAAAAAAATGAGACAAAGATAAATAATTTTAGAACGTTTTCCAACTTTAATGTGACCTATAAACTGTACAACTCAATTGAAAAACAAACTGAAATCTTTTAGGTGGAGGGAAGAAAAAAAAAAGAAAAATAATGTGGTTGCATAAGTCTGCAAACCCTCTTATAACTGGGGATGTAGCTGTGTTCAGAATTAGGCAATCACATTCCAAATCTTGTTAAATAGGAGTCAGCATACACCTGCCATCATTTAAAGTGCCTCTGATTAACCCCAAATAAAGTTCAGCTGCTCTAGTTGGTCTTTTCTGAAATTGTCTGAGTCGCATCCCACAGCAAAAGCCATGGTCCACAGAGAGCTTCCAAAGCATCAGAGTGATCTCATTGTTAAAAGGTATCAGTCAGGAGAAGGGTACAAAATAATTTCCAAGGCATTAGATATACCATGGAACACAGTGAAGACAGTCATCATCAAGTGGAGAAAATATGGCACAACAATGACATTAACAAGAACTGGAGCTCCCTCCAAAATTGATGAAAAGACGAGAAGAAAACTGGTCTGGGAGGCTACCAAGAGGCCTACAGCAACATTAAAGGAGCTGCAGGAATATCTGGCAAGTACTGGCTGTGTGGTACATGTGACAACAATCTCCCCTATTCTTCATATGTCTGGGCTATGGGGTAGAGTGGCAAGACGAAAGCCTTTTCTTATGAAGAAAAACATCCAAGCCAGGCTATATTTTGCAAAAACACATCTGAAGTCTCCTAAAAGCATGTGGGAAAATGTGTTATGGTCTGATGAAACCAAGGTTGAACTTTTTGGCCATAATTCCAAAATATATGTTTGGCACAAAAACCACACTGCACATCACCAAAAGAACACCATACCCACAGTGAAGCATGGTGGTGGCAGCATCATGCTTTGGGGCTGTTTTTCTTCAGCTGGAACTGGGGCCTTAGTTAAGATAGAGGGAATTATGAACAGTTCCAAATACCAGTCAATATTGGCACAAAACCTTCAGTCTTCTGCTAGAAAGCTGAACATGAAGAGGAACTTCATCTTTCAGGAAGACAACGACCCAAAGCATACATCCAAATCAACAAAGGAATGGCTTCACCAGGAGAAGATTAAAGTTTTGGAATGGCCCAGCCAGAGCCCAGACCTGAATCCGATTGAAAATCTGTGGGGTGATCTGAAGAGGGCTGTGCACAGGAGATGCCCTCGCAATCTGACAGATTTGGAGTGTTTTTGCAAAGAAGAGCGGGCAAATCTTGCCAAGTCAAAATGTGCCATGCTGATAGACTCATACCCGAAAAGACTGAGTGCTGTAATAAAATCAAAAGGTGCTTCAACAAAGTATTAGTTTAAGGGTGTGCATACTTATGCAACCATATTATTTTATTTTTATATTTTTTCTTCCTTCTACCTAAAAGATTTCAGTTTGTTTTTCAATTGAGTTGTACAGTTTATAGGTCACATTAAAGGTGGAAAAGTTCTGAAGTGATTTATCTTTGTCTCATTTTTTTACAGCACAGAAACCTGACATTTTAACAGGGGTGTGTAGACTTTTTATATCCACTGTATCTATCTATCTATCTATCTATCTATCTATCTATCTATCTATCTCTATCTATATCTCTCTATGTATATCTATGTCTCTAGGTCTATCTCTCTGTCGATCTCTCTATCTGTATCTATCTATCTATCCATATTCTATCTATGTCTATCAATATTTCTTTCTATATCTATCAATAATTCTTTATATGTTAATATATATATTTATATATATATATATATATATATATATATATATATATATACTTTTTTTCTTCCTAGGTAAACTTAAAACCGTTATTAATAATAACCAGATGTAATTTAATTATTATGAATAGGTATAATGACGCCAGGTCATGTATATACACATATCTATATCAATCTGTCACTTCTCTCTCACTGTTTTCTCCTCCCCCCATTATCTACATATATACAGCATGTTCATTATTAATACAACACGCAATGGGTCATAAAGTGACAGTAGCACGGATTCTACACAATAGGAATAGATTAATAGGACGATCTCTGAGCAATTAGCATATTGTACATAATCTGCATATAACAGTCTATATAAACTATAATAATTATACACTTCTGAAATCCAAAGTCAGATAGCACCCATCTGTGTGTAGTGCCAATGTTATTTCTGTACGCCCATCTTCCAGATCATCTGATGCGGTTGGCATCTCACTTCTGCCCACTCTTTTTTCTCATAGACTCTCCTTTTGGGTTTCCTTCTCATACACCTCTTCTTCTCCAATACTACTGTTCTGTTGTGATACTGAACCTCAATATTATTTTTTTTTTTATTGTAATGGTCTCCAATTTGGTTAATTAATTATTTAGGATATGAGGGTTCCCCAGCCAATCTCAAAGAAAGAGTTTATCCTGATCCCCATAATAAAGGCCAACCAACACCTGAAGCCTCCTCTGTGTGAATAATCCCATAATTATGTGAAGATCCTTAGGATACACCATGTCCAACTACAGCACTGAATACCTTGGATCTGTCCAAGGCTTCGGCCTCTCCTCCGCTATTATTTGATCTTCTTTCTCCAACACTTTACATGGCACTGTGCAGATACAATTTCACTTAGAGGTCAAGCCAACCAATATAGAAGATCATGAGAGCCCTAATCTTGTGAGTTTACAATCTAGAGGATATACTGGGGGGGCACAAGGTTAGGGTGAAGCAGTAATCCCAGAATTAACTGGTTAGTTCTATGGACATGATAACCCTCTCCGAGAGCAACCACTTTTAGCCACGTGTGCCCTTTACAGGGAGAAATATCCTGTAGTATATCAGTCTGGTCTCACTCAGAAGAGGGATCCAGCCCCGAAATACCAGGCAATTCTACCTTGAATAGGAGAAACAATAAACCGCAGACATATGTTTCGGCCTATCTTGGAGCTCCTCAGTAGGCTGTAGCTGATCTCCCTAAGGCATAGGGAGCAAGGAGTCTACATCTGGAGCCCCCATCAATCTTAGGGAGACTAAGCCCAAGGGTGATTTAAATAAACAAAATAGTTGTACAGACATCATACATGGACGGGGCCAGGGGGCTTTGCATAATGATAAGGAACCATTGTGGTATTACGAAAAGGTTCTTCTGCTCTGCCCTAATCTATATCTATATAAGATATATGTCTAGTTTTTTTCTCTCAAATATCCATCTTATTTGTGAGATTATAACTTTAGAACATTACTTATTTTCTAAACTCTACCAAATCAGTAACCAACTTGAACCTCTAGTAAGATCTGAAAGAAGACCAATGGTGAAGACCAATATGGCACCCAAGAACTGGTTACTACACGTATTTGCTGGTCTAATACAAGAAAAATCACTAAGGAAAGTAGTTTGGAAAAAAAACGCACATATCAAAAAATATAATTATAAACATAAAATATTTTGACTGTCAAAAATGGTTATTATTATTATCGATCCATCTGGGCATGCTCTTGTGGATTATCATCCACTGCTGTGAGATATAATTATTCATAATTAAGTCATTAATAGAGTTGAAGGACTTTTTTTCAGTTTATGCTCTAAATGCCAAAATTTCAACCTCAGTTATCTCCACTTGATAACAACCAATTGAGATGAAATGTTTAGAGGGCCACTGTAGTGCTCCAAGAACATGAGCTTGAGGTATTATTTAGCAATCGATCATTAATACATGTCACATTCAATGATGTCAAAGTCCAAGGTCAAGTTCAGGCTCCTCTTTTGCGGATCTCTGTCCACTATAAGGTCAATGGAGAAGGTGGCTATGTCCACCAAGTAGCTGCTAAATTTTCAGACATAATGTTTGTAACCAACACAATGATGTAACTCTGCTTATGAATATTAGAATCCATTTTGTGCAGGATCATGAGGGTGTGTTTATGTATCTATCAGTAGAAGGAGGAGTGGAAAGGAGGGAACAAGGACAGGTTTGTAGTCTTTGTTAGATAATTGTACTAAATTTAAATTGACATCACACACATTCCCTCATACACGTTCATCACACACCTTCCCTCGTACAATAGATGCAACCACAGCTTTCCACACACATTTTCACCAAAATATCATGGATGCCTCCAGGGTCCTGCAGATATATTAAAATGTATTTTTATTTCCTAGTTTAAAACTATTTTTATAGTTTGTCATTACTGTAAATGATCTCTGTGGTCAGATGTTTTCTATAGTCTTTTTTAAATAACTAAATATAATAATCGGCCAAATATATTTAGAAACTAAAGAAGATAAACACAACCTTTATATATAACTTTTATATGCAATTATTCTTTACTGTCGGGATCCATTTTTTTTTCTTCCCTGATGCTGCCTGTCACTTTCCTTGTATACTAAGGAACTTCCATTTAATCTTGCTGAGAACACTGGCAGATATAACTGCCATATCCCCATTGTGCAGTCACTTCCTGTGAATTAGTGAAGCCTCCTCCCGCAACAGGAAGTTAAAACGTAATTTATTTTAAGTGTAGTTCTTCAAAATAGTAAATTTGATAACAAAGCTCCGTAAAAGACGGTATTCATTTATTTTTCTTCTGAATTTTGTATAAAATCTTGAACCACTCCCATTGTCCCACAAACCACTAAGACTTATTTACAAGCCCCTTGAGTTGTTTGGAAGTCACTACCTGGGTTTGTTGACTACGAGATCCAGATGTTTAACATCATAATTAGAGCCTAATTAAGAACATAAGGCAAACCTGGCCATGGAAGTATCTGTTGGCTCAGACATATGGCCCCGACACCCTATTGTGTCCCTGACAATAATAGATACCCAGTTATGTTATATACCTAGTAAGGACCCTTCCATGTCCATGGAAATAGATTCAGGTTTTCTAGCACCACATTACCAACATGATTACATATATATATATATATATATATATATATATATACTAGTAACTTGACGGTAACATTTAGTATCTTCAATAGTCTGTTCTGTCTCTCCCTGTGCGCCCTCTCTCTCTCCGTCCCTCTGTCTCTCCTACCATCTTCCTCTCTCTTTCTTCCTCTTCCTCTCTTCCTTTCTCTCCCTCCCCCTCACCTCCTCTCTCCCACTCCTTCCTCACTCCCTCCCCTCTCTCCCCTCCTCTCTCTTCCTCTCGATCTCCCAAGTCTCTCTCTCCCTTCCTTCCTGTTTCTTTCTCTCTCTCATCCTCTCCCTCTCGCTTCTGTCTCTCTCATCCTCTCCCTCTCTCTTCCTTCCCCTCACTCTCCCTTCTCTCCCTCTCTCTCCCGTCTCCCAGCCTCCTCTCTCACCCTCCCTCCTCTCTCTCCCTCCCTCTCTGTCTCCCTCCGTCTCCCCCTCTTTATATCTCTACTTCATTCTAATTGCGAATGCGCAATACCATTGTTGCACCTGATCAGTTTTAACGTAATCACATGCTCAGTGCCAGCGAAACGCCCCCATATACAGTATATATATATCACAAATAATAGTTTCCGTAGTGTGTACACAGGGGAGGGAGGAGGGGGTAGAAGACACAGGGGAGGGAGAAGGGGGGTGAGAGACACGGAAGGGGGGAAGAGGCACAGGGGAGGGAGGAGGGGGGAGAGAGACACAGGGGAGGGGGGAGAGACACAGTGGAGGGGAAAAGAGACATGGGAAAAGAGACACAGGGGAGGGGGAAGAGACACGGGGAAAAGACACAGGAGAGGGGGAAGAGATACAGGGAAGGGAATGGAGGGAAGTGAAACAAGGGAGGGAGAATAGAGGGGAAGGAAAAACGTGGGAGACACAGGGGAGGGAGGAGGGGGTGAAAGGCACAGGGGAGGAGCGAGAGACACGATGGAGACACAGGATAGGTGAAAGAGACACAGGGGAGGAGGAAAATAGACACTGTGGAGGGGGGAAATAGACAGGGGGGAAAGAGACACAGGGGAGGAAGGGGAGACACGGGGAGAGACACAGGGGAGGGGCAAGAGACATAGGGAAAGAGACACAGGGGAGGGGAAAGAGATAAAGGGGAGAGAGTGGGGGGGGGGGAAAGAAACACAGGGCAGGGAGGAGAGACACAGGGGAGGGGGGAAGAGACACAGGGGAGGTAGAGGGGAAGAGAGATACAGGGGAGGGAGAGAGGGGAGAGAGATACAGGGAAGAGAGAGAGGGGAGAGACACAGGGGAGGGAGAGGGGGAGGAAAAATACACGGGGGGGAGAAACACAAGGGGGGGGGGGGCAAACATCAAATATTATCCTGTCAATCTTGATGGCCAAGTTACTAGTATATATAAGTAAATATATAAATATATATATATTGTTTTCACCCCTTTTCTCTAGCCATGTGCATTGACCTCACACATATCACATACATTTTCAGTGCTAATTACAATGCCTCGTTAGCCTGTCTATTCTGTCTCAGTGTGTCTTATTTAATATTTTTTTACCTTTTTCCCCAATATAAAGACATCTCATCAGTATTGGCTTATCTGTCCAACATTCTGCGATAATCTGCAACATGAGGGAGGTTACTGACAGGCTAATTTCAATTTGTACTTCACAGTCTGTGTATTTATGAGCTGCAGAGGGCAGACCCAAACAGGTACACATTGTATGATAGTGTCCTATATAAAAGCTGTCACTTAATACTGCAATACTCCTTTTCTTTTCTTAATTTGCTATTTTGTCCCATGGCCTCCTTGGGCCGTTGCTGCTGTATTTTGGGCAGACGTAACTTGCCTTCTGACTACAACTGAAGACTGTGACAGTTTGTTGGAAACCTTTGCTCTGTGACTTCCTGACCACATCTGAGAGCACATCTCTCAGGCCTGTTTGCTACGGTTGATATATGGGGGCAGCGCGAGGGGCCCAGTGAGGGGCCCCAACGCAAACAGTCCAGTATTGTATTCTCTAAGTGAGGAGCAAATGTTGAGAGCACAGAAAAAAGGGCTATTTTTGAGAATGGGACTTAAAGGGATATGGAAGACTTTAATTTGAAACACTGCACTTCATAGCCTTGATAGCAATACTGGAGTGGGTTGCCAGTTCCTTTTCCAGTGGACCACAATTTGTCTGACCTCTCTGTTATGACCTGCCCATCTTAAGTGACCCTATATTGTATAGCTCACAGCTTCATTGAGGGACACAAGCCCCTTCACCATGACAAGGTAGCGATCCAGAAAGGCGTAAAACCTAAATATGCCCCTGCTTACCAACATATTTGCACAAACGTGTGTGTGTATATATATATATATATGTATGTGTGTGTTTATATATATATATATATATATATATATATATATATGTATGTGTGTATATATATATATATATATATATATATATATATATATATATATATTAAAGCTTTGGAAACAAGCTCTATGTACATTTGATTTTATGATCAAAAACAGGGCCCTCCATTCTTTACAAGGTGTTTAATTTGTTTTCTGCTATGTACCCAACCCCTGTACAGCGCTACGGAATATGTTGGCGCGATATAAATAAAGATAATAATAATAATAATAATAATAAAGCTCTTTACAATGTAATTAATTTCTGCCGGGTGATTCCCTGTAATATTGAATATAAATCATTGAATAAGAATGATGTCCTAAAAGTGTATATTAATTTAAAATATATCAGAAACTGTTGCGACCTTATAAATAAAATGTAATAATAATAATCCATTAGTAATAATGAGTTATCCTTGTTTGCACACCCCGACCTGCCACCACCTCCCTGCATGTAGAAAGTGGGACCTGGAGCGGAGTCTATTGGAGCGGAGCGGAGTTTAATCAGTTGATACAACAACTTCCTTCCTACAATAGTCTCAAGAAATAACAACAATCTTACAGTTCTAAAATAGAATCTTGTAAGAAGCTTCTACAAACGGCGCTTCCTGTTTTCATCTTGTGAGTCTTTAGATGTCTTGCGTGTGGTATGTGCAGTATAAATAAGGGCCGCTCTCTGCAAACTGTTTACAAGTTGGAACAATATGGGAGAAAATAACTGCAAACCAGGGATGAAAGAAAAAGCACTAATTGCAAGCGCCGGGATTTTCCTTTCTGACAAACACTTTCAACACTGAGTAGCTTCACTTTTGCCACAGTGGTTTTAAGGGACTCTGTTGCTTTAAGGGACTGTCACTTTAAGAAATCAAGTTGTTTTTATTTGTTACCCCAACAGGAACTTGATTTAATGTTAAAGAGTATTAAAATTGTCTATACGTTGTACTAGCAGTTTTTCTCGACAGTAAATCATTTCTGAAATATGAATAATTGCTAGTGTGCGGCTTGACAAAGGGTGGGAGAGGGGTCTAACAGCCAGATAACATTGAGGATCTTTATTTTGGCTAGACAAGCAGATTGTAATACTAATTACCATATCAAAGCAGCTAATTAATATGTGTGAGCTGCTCATTTGCTTATAAATACAGCAACAACACAGAATTTCCCAGGACTGATTCACTTTAGAAAAAAATCTCACAGCATAAAGCCAGTTTTTAATTCTCTTTAAGAATAATTTAAAACAACACATTGATTTTGGAGTGACAGAGACCCTTTAAAGAGCATGGCAAAACTGATAGTAAATGGGTCTAATGGTTTAATGTTAAGACATCTATAAACTTGAAAGTAAATATATATATATATATATATATATATATATATATATATATATACGGTATATACACACAGGGTCCTGTCACATTATTATGACTACTTTTGACACGCATAGTTAATGAAATGTGGCACATGTCGTGAGCTGGCCTGGTGGTATATAAGGTGACATGTAGGCATTCTGCAAACATATGGACCATCAATGTCAGGGGTAAAATGTGCGATTTATCCAACTTTGAACATGGGGTGATCATTGTCTTTTGGGCCAAGGGTGGCAGTATTTCTGGAAATGCGCAGTTTGTAAACTGTTTGTGTGCTGCTGTGGCGAAAGAGACCCGTGACTGGACAAATGGCACCATTGCAAATAAACGGTGTAGAAACTGCGGAGCACCATGTGCCAATTTGCACAACAGTACCAAAATTGGACCTCTTCTGATTGGTAAAGGGTTGCCTTTTCTTATGAGTCACATATTCTGTTCCATTGACTGGACGGATGTTGGCGTGTCAGGCGCAAAACCTCTGAGAATAAACACTCTGCAACCAATATTGGAAGAACACAAGCTGGTGGCGGCAGCGTTATGGTCTGGTTAATGTTTTCTTGGCAGTGTCTGGGTCCACTCATATCTCTGGAAGGCACTCTCATCCATTTGGGTTATCAATCCTTCCTTGCAGATCAAGTACACCCATTCCTGGAGCGGATGGGATCTTCCAGTAGGACAATGCAACATGTCATACGGCCAGAATTGTCCGTGAGTGGTTGGAAGAGCATGACGAAATCCTCCAAGTACTTCTCTGGCCTCCAAATTCCCTGGACTACAACCTCATCAAGCATCTGTGGGACCACTTCGATCACCATGTTTCCCATCTGGATCCTCTTCAGCAGCTGTCGGATGCACTGCAGTCGGCATGGCTCCAGATACCCTTGCCAACCTTCCAGCCTCTTATTGACTCACTACCTTGATTGGGATTGAAATGTTGTATTAATACAATTATATGATTAAGTCTTAAAAAGTGCTGATGACTTTTGATGGAATATGGATATATATATACAAACAGTGGCTCTATATAATATATATATGTGTGTGTGTATATGTATGATCCCAAATTTGAACAAAAAGTGCAATAATTTGGGAATGTATTTTTATTTTTGGTGCATTGTCTCATTCTGGTCCAGTGTACCACTCACAACTCGTGTATTTACTTTTTGAGTCAACCTGGTCTTCCTAGTACTGATCCTGTTCCCTGTTTGTGGCGTTCTCCAGGATTACCAAAATAAACAAACATGTAAAGTGAAAAAACAATCACATCCTGGTGAAGCCGTTCCACACATGCTTGGTTAACTTTTCACACAATCACACTGTTACAATATTCAAGCTTCCTTGGCCCTCTGTCCTGTTATTCATTGTCTTACATTTTAACAATACTAAAATACAAATGTAATTAAATGAAAATGGGAAGTTTCTGGGTGTTACTAGGTATATAATATCCCTGTGTATCTATTTACTTGTATGTACTTTATTTTATTATTCCTACCTAAATCAACCTACTACCTAAAATCAAACAAATAGTACCTGTATGGGTCTGCCCTCTGCAGCGGATTCAGACACAGACTCAGTAGGGCTGGATGTGCAGTGTAGTATCCTAGCATATCTGGGTCGCATCTCAGCAGCACTTTGTAGAATGTTATTGAAGATGGTCACTGATTGGTTAGTATGAGACACATAACAGCAAGTACTTCAGAGTCTGTGTCTTTGTGAGCTGCAGAGGGCAGACCCATACAGGGACTATTTGTCTGATTTTAGGCAGTAAAAACAGAGCTTATAAGCACTTCTTAATAAAAAAAAGTATATAAAAGTAAATAGATGCACAGATATATTATATACCTAGTAACATCCAGGAGCATTTAAAACAAACTTTATATTGGGTTATTGGCTTTTCTTTAATTGGACACTAACGTAAGTTATCTAAATGATGCATTGGCTGGGCATTCCCTTGTGCCATTACCCAGGTATAAGATGAATATCTGGCGTTGGTGACAATGGGCCAGATATCATCTAGATATCTGATCCTTGTACAGTGCCTTGCAAAAGTATTCACCCCCCTTGGCATTATTCGGGTTTTGTTGCCTCACAACCTGGAATTAACATGGATTGTTTGAGGATTTGCATCATTTAATTTGCAGAACATGCCCACAACTTTGTAGATGTCTTTTTTTTATTGTAAAGCAAACAACAAATAGGACAAAATAACAGAAAAAGTCAATGTGCATAACTATTCACCCCCCTAAAGTCAATACTTTGTAGAGCCACCTTTTGCGGCAATCACAGCTCCAAGTCACTTTGGATATGACTCTATGAGCTTGCCACATCTTACCACTGAGATTTTTGCCCATTCCTCCTTGCAAAACTGCTCCAGCTCCTTCAAGTTGGATGGTTTGCGCTTGTGAACAGCAATCTTTAAGTCTGACCACAGATTTTCTATTGGATTGAGTTCTGGGCTGTGACTGGGCCATTCCAACACATTTACATGTTTCCCCTTAAACCACTCAAGTGTTGCTTTAGCAGTGTGTTTGGGGTCATTGTCCTGCTGGAAGGTGAACCTCCGTCCTAGCCTCAAATCACACACAGAGTGGTACAGGTTTTGCTCAAGAATATCCCTGTATTTAGCACCATCCATCTTTCCCTCAACTCTGACCAGTTTCCCAGTCCCATCCCCACAGCATGATGCTGCCACCACCATGATTCACTGTGGGGATGATGCTCTTTGGGTGATGTGATGTGTTGGGTTTGCGCCAGAAATAGCGTTTTCTTTGATGTTCAATTTTAGTCTCATCAGACCAGAGCACCTTCCTCCATACATCTTGGGAGTCTCCCACATGCCTTTTTGCAAACTCAAAATGTGACATGTTGTTTTTTTGCTGAAAGTAATGGCTTTCTTCTGGCCACTCTGCCATAAAGCCCATCTCTATGGAGCGTACGGCTTATTGTCGTCCTATGTACAGATACTCCAGTCTCTGCTGTGGATCTCTGCAGCTCCTCCAGGGTTACCTTAGGTCTCTGTGCTGCCTCTCTGATTAATGCCCTCCTTGCCCGCACTGTGAGTTTTGGGGGCGGCCATCTCTTGGCAGGTTTGCTGTTGTGTCATGTTCTTTCCATTTGGTTATGATAGATTTGATGGTGCTCCTGGGGATCATCAAAGATTTGGATATTTTTATAACCTAACCCTGACTTTTACTTCTCAACAACATTGTCCCTTACTTGTTTGGAGAGTTCCTTGGTCTTCATGGGAGTGTTTGGTTAGTGGTGCCTCTTGCTTAGGTGTTGCAGCCTCTGGGGCCTTTCAAAAAAGGTGTGTACATGTAATGACAGATCATGTGACACTTAGATTACAGGTGGAGATCATTTCACTAATTATGTGACTTCTGAAGGTAATTGGTTGCACCAGAGCTTTTTATGGGCTTCATAGCAAAGGGGGTGAATACATACGCACATGCCAATTTTCTGTTTTCTATTTCTAAAAAATAGTTTTATGTATATATTTTTCTCACTTCACTTCACCAACTTAGACTATTGTGTTCAGATCATCACATAAAATTCAGATTAACAAAGCATTGAACTTAAGGCTGTAATGTAGCAAAATAGGTAAAAAGTCAAGGGGGTGAATACTTTTGCAAGGCACTGTATATATTCCATATAGGACCTATGGGTACAAAATAGCTGTAGGCACAATATGGATGTAAATAAATACAATTATAATGTTTAATGAGTAGAATTAATATATAAACTATTAATATATAATAATAGATCAAATCATTTTAATTATAAGTGTGTTATATACATAAAAATCCACTAATTAACTTATATAAGAATAAATATTGCAGGAGTGTGTAATAAATAATACATTAACACATAGGGCATTGCTTTTCATGCTGTACACCACCAGGTGGCGTGCTAAGCCTTAGACACCTGGAACGCACCATCATTTGGAACGCAAGCAGCACTTCCGTCTCACATTAAATACGTCATCAATCAGCTGTTCGGGAAGCTGAGTCCATTCTACACCGCTTTCCCTCGTTAGGATCTCTTGCCGGTAAGTAGAACTCGCATAAAGTAATTCAAGAGGGGCTGTCTAGCCTACTTCATGCTCCATAGCTTATCACTAAGGAAACGCGACATAACTTCCGCCAACCAGCCGTACCGGAAGTGACGCAGTGGTTGGCAAACGATGTCTATGGCATTAGATACTAATTGTGTTTGTGTTTATTTATGTGTAATATTATAAATTGCTGTTATTTGTGGACATCTATATCAAGACCAGGACATAATAATAGAAATAAACATATTTTTTTTATACAGTCATGGATTTAAAAACTGAAATGGTTAACTGATCTGGGGGCTTGCCCTTTTGAGCCAATGAGCAGGAAGATAAGATGTTTGTCAAATAAATCTATGATCTGTGCACTTCCTGTTAGGTTTTATTGATATTTAATAAGGTCCTGCTTAATATTTTTTTTAAATGGAAAACATACTTTTGGTAATGTATAAAGCGTGTCCATTTAAATGCAAAAATGTGTTTCATGAATCCTTTTATATTATATTTGGACCTTTTTGTATGTACTAGTATGCATCAAAACTTTTAAAAGACCAGCCAAATTCAATTGTTATTATTATTATTATTGTTATTATTATTATTATTATATTATTATTATACTGTGTAGTGCTTTGGTACAAAAAGCAGATCTATCCTGTTATGTGCACGCACGGGAAGCCTCCTGGTGCTGTGTGCACTCGCGTCCCAATGTATTCCCTAACTCCTAACCCTAACCCCTACACCCCTTGCCGGCCCTAACCCTCTAAGCCTAACCCTAAGCCCCTAACCACCTACAGCCCTTGCCGGCCCTAACCCTCTAAGCCTAACCCTACCCCGATAAAAGTAACTTCCTAAGCCCCTAACCCTAACTCCCTACACCACTTACCAGCCCTAACCCTCTAAACCTAACCCGAAAACCCCTAACCACTTACCGGCCACTTAGAGATAGCTACATCGGGACGTCAGTGGCACGGCCCCCAAAAACACATAATAATAATAATAATAATAATAATAATATTCTTTCATATATTTGAAGGCAGTATAAATAGAACACATTTCTTTCATGAGTATATAAGGGC
Organism: Discoglossus pictus; assembly: GCA_027410445.1. Lineage (NCBI taxonomy): Eukaryota > Metazoa > Chordata > Amphibia > Anura > Alytidae > Discoglossus > Discoglossus pictus. The sequence goes on along the minus strand of CM050163.1, from coordinate 26,260,981 downwards.
CAAGAAATAGAGTGTTCTATCTAGTTCGCTATCTATCTATCCCTTTCTCCCTCTCTTTCCCTCTCTCAATCTATATTTCCCTCTCCCCCTCTATCTATCTATCTATCTATCTATCTATCTATCTATCTATCTATCTATCTATCTATCTATCTATCTATCTCGCTATCTATGTGTCTATCTATCTATCTTTATCTATTATTATTATTATTATTATTATTATTATTATTACCAAGTAAAATATCTTTAAGAGAACTAGTCTCTAAACAATGGACATAGTTGTTATTGTATTTTGTGTCTGAAAATGTAACCGCTAGACACCTCGCACATTGACCTTATAGTGGGTGGATACCAGCAGCATAATAAAGTGTTATTGTTCAAAAAAGCATGTTGAAAATATGCGATTACAGAAGTGCTATTAATTGTAAAGTAGCTCTTTAAATACTAGTTGTATACGTTATTTTTAGTCCCCCGACTCCAGATACTGGCGATCGGATTCATCCCTGGATCAATACTCCCTCTCTAATTATCCAGGATAACCCTGAATGCCCTTTTTATTTAAAAATATGTCCAATCCCTTTTTTAAAGTTATTTTTTAAATCCGCTGTAACCACCTCCTTTGGTAGAGAATTCCACAGTTTAACCACCCTTACTGTGAAGAAACCTTTTCTTTCTTTATGGTGGAATCTTTTTACGTCTAATCTCTAAGGATGTCCTCTTGTCAGTTAAAACCCTCTTGGCACAAAAAGCTCCCTTGTTCCTGGTATTGACCCTGGATGTATTTATATAGGATAATCATATCCCCTCTTAGACGCCTACGTTTAATTTTAGTCTTTTCTTCATAACTTAGCCCCTCCATACCCCTTATTAGTTTTGTTGCCCTTCTCTGTACTTTTTCCAAGTGTAAAATGTCCTTTTTATGAAGTGGCGCCCAAAACTGTACTCCATATTCCAAATGAGGGCGTACTAGGGATTTGTATAGTGGCAGAATTATATTTGCTTCCCTGGCTTCTATACCCTTCTTAATACATGCTAATATTTTACTTGCCTTTGTAGCTGCTGCTTGGCATTGAGCACAGCTACCTAGGTGGTCAATAATAATACATTCCATTAATATATCTAATTTCCAGGGCAGTGTCATGGTTTATGGGTTCGTTATTCACACGGTGGGTGCCAGCCCTGGAGGAGATGCCAGTATCTGCAGGGTCTTGTACTCCAGGGTATTCAGCTCTGATATCCTGGATGAGAAGCTCAGGTCAGAGGAAACCAATCTGGAGCGAGAGAGACTAAAAAGGAAGGAGCAGATCGCAGTTGTTGCAAGGTAAGGAGGAATAATGGCTGTCCCAAAGTGATTAGTTTGCTGTATAATGTGCATATTACTGTTACTAGCTATATAATATAAGTACTGTTATGTACTTTTATTAAAAAGGGCATAATTATACATTATTATTATTATTTTTATTAATTATACTACTAATATGTGTCCCTATATAGTGGTGCATTTGTCTATATTTCCTTATCTTAAAGCCTCTCTCCTGCTTGCAGACAGAGCGAGTCAATGTGTCTCCTGATGCGCCAGGCGTCTGGCCGGCCACCCGGTGACTTTGTTGTGAGCTCACCCGATGACCCCATCTCTTTACATGAGGATGATGTGGGGGTTTATGCCCTTTCTGCTGGAGACCCCTTCAGTCAGGAGAAGACCGTCCTTTGGGTGGGAGTTTTTTCATTGGGCTTCTCATTGATCTGTGAATCGCATGACAACTTGTCCGTGGCTGAGAGCAGCTTGAGGTTGGTGGTGAAGAACCTTGTTGAGTCCCTCAAGCTGCTCACGCACAGCAGTAATGTGGTGTTAAAAGCTGATAAGATCGAGATGACCCTCAACAAGTTTATGCCTCATGGACAGCTGCTGTTTCTAAATCACCAGGCGGTGCAGGCCGTAGAGAAGGAGCTGAGCAGTAGCATCATCTACTAGTTTATATTCCGTGCTCTCAACTAAAAAATGACCGTGGGTTGTATGAAATTTGTCCCCTCCATTTGCTGAAGCTCTGATGGTGTCTCTGTTCCATGGCGCCAATGGAGGCCATGACCGTTTCCAGACACAATAAATGGAAATGGCACATACTTCACTCTATTAGGGACATCCCACCACCAGGAATGCACTCAGTCCTGAAGCTCTGCCACCTCACCCACACCTGTCATGTCCTTTACCCACACAAAAACTACAGTTTAATAAAATTCAACTGATCACATTTTAATAAACCATGTCTGTCAATAATGCGTAACCCTTCTCTTCTGCAAGACTTACCGTGCATATTGAAAGTAAACTAGACCTAAGTATGTTAATCACTTACATTCAGGTAGCAAAATGTCAGAAGTAGAAAGAAATAAGACACCTACCCTTTAAAAACATAAACAATCAGGAGGTTCCACTAAATGTATACTTTTTTTATAAAATAGCGAGGTGTTAGGTGTCCGATTTGCTTAAAGGGATATGGGAGGTTCCTGGATGTTACTAGGTATATCATATCCCTGTGTATCTATTTATTTTATTAAGAAGGGCTTATAAGCTCTGCTTTACTTACCTGTTTGAGTCAGCCCGCAACAGCACATGCAGACACAGACTGTGTAGGGCTGGATGTGCAGTGTAGTATCCTAGCCTATCAGGGACCATGTCTTAGCAACTGAGAGATGGCCACTGATTGGTTAGTATGAGACACAGCACACCCAGTACTACAGAGTGTGTGTCTGCATATGCTGCAGTGGGTAGACCAATACAGGGACTATTTGTTTGATTTTAGGCATTTCCTAATAAAAGAAAGATACACAGGGATATTATATAGCTAGTAAAATGCAGGATTCTTCCATATCCCTTTAATGATCTCGCTTTAAAATTGTGGGAAAGTCATCATTAGTTGTAAGGGAATTAAATCAAAGGGATTTGGGATCTGCCCAGAGGGGAATACTCTCCAAACAGACATACCGTACTTGCAGTATGTCAGTGGGAGGTGACTATAAAGTGTATTTGTGTACATTGCTGGCAGCTCATGTGTGTTTTACAGAGTTTTTCCAAAAGGTTTTCAATCTGTTACGTCCCCCTGGGTAGCTCCAACTCCAGAGACAATACATCATTCGGAGGGTGGTGAGATCATATACATACCGGGTATGATTTAAAAAAAAACTTAATTCATTATTTAAATGCACAATACCATTTCATCAAGTTTTTTTTTTCTTACCAAGCTCAACCTAACAATTATTTACAGACCTTTAGTGGTCCTTCAAAATCTGACCATTGTGACAACGTATCTTGGACGGAGAACGGTCCACTCAATTCCACGCGGTATCAATCCATTAAACATTCCAATTTGTTTATGAGAAGCAAAGTGTGGCTCTTTGTAGAAGATGCCCACCGGGGATGGGAGACCACCTACTCACAGAATCCACTGTCCATCTCCAATAAGTGCTCGGACACTAGTGCAATGCACTCATACGATCTGTGATTGCTGGAACGCCAGAATGTACTTAAGAATGAAGATCTCATTGGCTGACACACATGACCCATGCAGATATATTACATGTATGCAGATTGACTGCGGATGATTTATTGGAGTATTCTAGAAATGCTGCAAGAAGCTTGGGGGACGTCATGTTGAGAACTCTCATGACTGTGCATCCATCTTTAGTATACTAGATTTGGGTTAGAAAAAATGAAATTAAATATATAAAAAAAATGTTTGACAAATATTCTGAATGGAAAACATTTTCAATTTTAATTTTACAGTATTTGGAAACCACGCGCAGTGTATTATTATTTAGATGAAACAACATTTTGATAACACACATTTTGGTGACTCAAATGTTAGACCTGTTTCTGGGTATATATGTCTTGCTAATTCCAAAAATGGCACCAGTTTTCCCCAACCGGCTCTAGTTTTTGAGATACAGAACATATGCCACGTACCCCTTTATGGTTTATGATACAAACTTTCCAGACATTCCACACACAAGAAGCTCCTTTTGTAAGACCTCCGAGAGTGGCAATAACCAGGACAATCCCGCATAAGATTCCATAGTCTGCCATCATGTGTGCATCCCATCTTCCTTGGTATCTGGCTTCTATTGCTTTTATGTCTTGGGGAAATCTTTTACCTTGTTCTTTGCTTTAGACACCAAGGCTCTCTGGAAAGTGATCTAAGTGACTGTGCAAATAATGGACTTTAACACTCATGTCACAGCCAAGCATATCCTCTACTAATGGTGTGTAGTTGTCTGCCTTGCTGCCAAGAAAGTGTTTCACAACAAGAACAAATGGAGACAGGCACAGGATTCCATGTCATTCATTGATGCTATGACATCTGGGTCATTCATAAGTTGTCTGATCTGTGGACCATCGGAAATTCCTGGCTTCAGTGTTTCCATGGTAAGTCCAGGCAATTTATGCTCCATGTATTCACTGCATGAACCGTCTTTATTCAAAGCCTTTACAAATTGATTAATCAGGTCTAGCTTTATATGTAGTGGTGGCAGTATGATTCATCAGGCCTAGCTTTACATGTAGTGGTGGCAGTATGATTCCTCAGGCCTAGCTTTATATGTAGTGGTGGCAGTATGATTCCTCAGGCCTAGCTTTATATGTGGTGGTGGCAGTATGATTCATCAGGCCTAGCTGTATATGTAGTGGTGGCAGTATGATTCATCAGGCCTAGCTTTATATGTAGTGGTGGCAGTATGATTCCTCGGGCCTAGCTGTATATGTAGAGGTGGCAGTATGATTCATCAGGCCTAGCTTTATATGTAGTGGTGGCAGTGTGATTCATCAGGCCTAGCTTTATATGTAGTGGTGGCAGTATGATTCATCAGGCCTAGCTTTATATGTATTTGTGGCAGTATGATTCATCAGGCCTAGCTTTATATGTAGAGGTGGCAGTATGATTCCTCAGGCCTAGCTGTATATGTAGTGGTGGCAGTATGATTCCTCAGGCCTAGCTGTATATGTAGTGGTGGCAGTATGATTCCTCAGGCCTAGCTTTATATGTAGTGGTGGCAGTATGATTCATCAGGCCTAGCTTTATATGTAGTGGTGGCAGTATGATTCCTCAGGCCTAGCTTTATATGTAGTGGTGGCAGTATGATTCATCAATCCTAGCTTTATATGTAGTGGTGGCAGTATGATTCCTCAGGCCTAGCTTTATATGTAGTGGTGGCAGTATGATTCCTCAGGCCTAGCTTTATATGTAGTGGTGGCAGTATGATTTATCAGGCCTAGCTGTATATGTAGTGGTGGCAGTATGATTTATCAGGCCTAGCTGTATATGTAGTGGTGGCAGTATGATTCATCAGGCCTAGCTTTATATGTAGTGGCGGCAGTATGATTCATCAGGCCTAGCTTTATATGTAGTGGTGGCAGTATGATTCATCAGGACTAGCTTTATATGTAGTGGCGGCAGTATGATTCATCAGGCCTAGCTTTATATGTAGTGGTGGCAGTGTGATTCATCAGGCCTAGCTTTATATGTAGTGGTGGCAGTATGATTCATCAGGCCTAGCTTTATATGTAGTGGTGGCAGTATGATTCATCAGGCCTAGCTTTATATGTAGTGGTGGCAGTATGATTCATCAGGCCTAGCTTTATATGTAGTGGTGGCAGTATGATTCATCAGGCCTAGCATTATATGTAGTGGTGGAAGTATGATACATCAGGCCTAGCTTTATATGTATTTGTGGCAGTATGATTCATCAGGCCTAGCTTTATATGTAGAGGTGGCAGTATGATTCATCATGCCTAGCTTTATATGTAGTGATGGCAGTATGATTCCTCAGGCCTATCTTTATATGTAGTGGTGGCAGTATGATTCATCAGGCCTAGCTTTATATGTAGTGGTGGCAGTATGATTCATCAGGCCTAGCTTTATATGTAGTGGTGGCAGTATGATTCCTCAGGCCTAGCTTTATATGTAGAGGTGACAGTATGATTCATCAGGCCTAGCTTTATATGTAGTGGTGGCAGTATGATTCCTCAGGCCTAGCTTTATATGTAGTGGTGGCAGTATGATTCCTAGGGCCTAGCTTTATATGTAGTGGTGGCAGTGTGATTCCTCAGGCCTAGCTGTATATGTAGTGGTGGCAATATGATTCCTCAGGTCTAGCTTTATACGGTATGTAGTGGTGGCAGTATGATTCATCAGGCCTAGCTTTATATGTAGTGGTGGCAGTATGATTCCTCAGGTCTAGCTTTATATGTAGTGGTGGCAGTATGATTCCTAGGGCCTAGCTTTATATGTAGTGGTGGCAGTGTGATTCCTCAGGCCTAGCTGTATATGTAGTGGTGGCAATATGATTCCTCAGGCCTAGCTTTATATGTAGTGGTGGCAGTATGATTCATCAGGCCTAGCTTTATATGTGGTGGTGGCAGTATGATTCATCAGTCCTAGCTTTATATGTAATGGTGGCAGTATGATTCCTCAGGTCTAGCTTTATATGTAGTGGCGGCAGTATGATTCATCAGGCCTAGCTTTATATGTAATGGTGGCAGTATGATTCCTCAGGCCTCGCTTTATATGTAGGGGTGGCAGTATGATTCCTCAGGTCTAGCTTTATACGTAGTGGTGGCAGTGTGATTCCTCAGGCCTAGCTTTATATGTAGTGGTGGCAGTATGATTCCTCAGGTCTAGCTTTATACGTAGTGGTGGCAGTATTATTAATCAGGTCTAGCATTATGTTTTAGTGGTGGCAGTATGATTCCTCAGGCCAAGCTTTATATGTAGTGGTGGCAGTGTGATTCCTAGGGCCTAGCTTTATATGTAGTGGTGGCAGTATGATTCATCAGGACTAGCTTTATATGTAGTGGTGGCAGTATGATTCCTCAGGCCTAGCTTTATATGTAGTGGTGGCAGTATGATTCCTCAGGCCTAGCTTTATATGTAGTGGTGGCAATATAATTCCTCATGCCTAGCTTTATATGTAGTGGTGGCAGTATGATTCATCAGGCCTAGCTTTATATGTAGAGGTGGCAGTATGATTCCTCAGGCCTAGCTGTATATGTAGTGGTGGCAGTATGATTCCTCAGGCCTAGCTGTATATGTAGTGGTGGCAGTATGATTCCTCAGGCCTAGCTTTATATGTAGTGGTGGCAGTATGATTCATCAGGCCTAGCTTTATATGTAGTGGTGGCAGTATGATTCCTCAGGCCTAGCTTTATATGTAGTGGTGGCAGTATGATTCCTCAGGCCTAGCTTTATATGTAGTGGTGGCAGTATGATTCATCAATCCTAGCTTTATATGTAGTGGTGGCAGTATGATTCCTCAGGCCTAGCTTTATATGTAGTGGTGGCAGTATGATTCCTCAGGCCTAGCTTTATATGTAGTGGTGGCAGTATGATTTATCAGGCCTAGCTGTATATGTAGTGGTGGCAGTATGATTTATCAGGCCTAGCTGTATATGTAGTGGTGGCAGTATGATTCATCAGGCCTAGCTTTATATGTAGTGGCGGCAGTATGATTCATCAGGCCTAGCTTTATATGTAGTGGTGGCAGTATGATTCATCAGGACTAGCTTTATATGTAGTGGCGGCAGTATGATTCATCAGGCCTAGCTTTATATGTAGTGGTGGCAGTGTGATTCATCAGGCCTAGCTTTATATGTAGTGGTGGCAGTATGATTCATCAGGCCTAGCTTTATATGTATTTGTGGCAGTATGATTCATCAGGCCTAGCTTTATATGTAGAGGTGGCAGTATGATTCATCATGCCTAGCTTTATATGTAGTGATGGCAGTATGATTCCTCAGGCCTATCTTTATATGTAGTGGTGGCAGTATGATTCATCAGGCCTAGCTTTATATGTAGTGGTGGCAGTATGATTCATCAGGCCTAGCTTTATATGTAGTGGTGGCAGTATGATTCCTCAGGCCTAGCTTTATATGTAGAGGTGACAGTATGATTCATCAGGCCTAGCTTTATATGTAGTAGTGGCAGTATGATTCCTCAGGCCTAGCTTTATATGTAGTGGTGGCAGTATGATTCCTCAGGCCTAGCTTTATATGTAGTGGTGGCAGTATGATTCCTCAGGCCTAGCTTTATATGTAGTGGTGGCAGTATGATTCATCAGGCCTAGCTTTAAATGTAGTGGTGGCAGTATGATTCCTCAGGTCTAGCTTTATACGGTATGTAGTGGTGGCAGTATGATTCATCAGGCCTAGCTTTATATGTAGTGGTGGCAGTATGATTCCTCAGGTCTAGCTTTATATGTAGTGGTGGCAGTATGATTCCTAGGGCCTAGCTTTATATGTAGTGGTGGCAGTGTGATTCCTCAGGCCTAGCTGTATATGTAGTGGTGGCAATATGATTCCTCAGGCCTAGCTTTATATGTAGTGGTGGCAGTATGATTCATCATGACACGCAAATTCGTGAAGCGTTCCATATTTTTATCTCTGCACTATCTCCAACCTTGACATCTCCTCACTTCCCCTATCTGACCACCACCTGCTAACTTGCAACCTCACCTCATCCTCCGCTCACCGCCCTTCTTCAAATCCTGCCATCAGAACACGCAGAAACCTGCAAGCACTCAACCCACAACAATTTTCAAATGTATTAACACCCCTTCTCAGCCCCCTCACCACCCTTGCCTGCCCTGACGTCGCCACTTCACAATACAACACTACGCTAACCTCCACCCTTGACTCTCTTGCCCCCATAATCACAAGCAAACGCCCTCGCTCTCACCCACAACCATGGCACACCACACAAACACGCTATCTACGGAGATGCTCACGCACTGCAGAACGATTATGGAGGAAATCTCGCACTTCAGCAGACTTTCTCCACTACAAGTTTACCTTGCGCTCCTACTTCTCTGCCCTCAATCTTGCCAAACAACACTACTTCTCATCACTAATATCAAACCTGTCCTCCAACCCTAAACGTTTATTTGCTACATTCAACACCCTCCTCCGCCCACCCCCACCTCCTGCCCCTTCCTCTCTCACTGCTGATGACTTTGCCAGCCATTTTAAAAATAAAATCGATACCATCCGAAATGAGCTCTCCTCCCAGCTTGGCCCTACCCCACCACCCTCTCCCCAAACCGACATCACCCAGCCCTTACCCTTTCCCAATCCCACCTCCACTATGGACTCCTTTGACCCTGTAACCGAGGATGAAGTATCTACTTTACTATCAACCTCTCACCTTACCACATGTCCTCATGATCCTATTCCATCACAGCTAATCCCTCCCCTATCCACCACACTTATCCCAGCTCTCACACATCTATTCAACCTCTCCCTAAACACTGGCAAGTTTCCATCCTCCTTAAAACATGCCACAGTTACACCCATTCTCAAGAAGCCCTCTTCTGACCCAGCTTCTGCCTCCAACTATCGCCCTATCTCACTACTTCCCCTTGCGTCTAAACTCCTTGAGCGGCTTGTTTACAATCGCCTCACTCAATTTATCTCCTCCAATTCCCTACTTGACCCCTTCCAATCTGGCTTCCGGTCCCAACACTCTACAGAAACAGCCCTTACAAAAGTCACTAATGACTTGCTAACCGCCAAATCAAAGGGTCACTACTCTATTCTAATTCTCCTGGATCTCTCTGCTGCCTTCGATACAGTTGACCACCCTCTTCTAATCGAAACGCTCCGCTCTTTTGGCATCCAGGACACAGCTCTTTCATGGTTCACATCCTATCTTAAAGATCGTACATTTAGTGTCTCCTTCTCTGGCACCTCTTCTTCACCTCTCCCTCTGTCTGTTGGCGTTCCCCAAGGTTCTGTCCTAGGCCCCCTCCTCTTCTCCATCTACACCTCCTCCCTTGGCACCCTTATAAAATCCTTTGGATTTCAGTATCATCTCTATGCAGATGATACTCAAATCTACCTCTCTGCACCCGATCTATCCCCCTCTCTTTTAGCTCAAGTTTCCAACTGCCTCTCTAGCATATCCTCCTGGATGTCCACCCGTCAACTCAAACTCAACATGTCTAAAACTGAACTTCTAATCTTTCCACCCTCTAATACAGCTTCCACACCTCAAATATCTCTAACTGTTGACAACACCATTATCGCCCCTACCTCCCAGGCCCGTTGTCTTGGGGTTCTACTGGATCCCGCCCTCTCTTTTATTCCTCACATCCAAGCAATAACAAAATCATGTCAGTTTCACCTAAAAAACATCTCCAAAATTCGTCATTATCTTACAGAAGACACAGCTAAAATTCTAATTCACTCTCTCATCATCTCTCGACTCGACTACTGCAATTCCCTCCTTGCTGGCCTCCCCATCTCTCGTCTGTCTCCCCTCCAATCCATAATGAACGCCTCCGCTAGACTCATCTTCAATACCAAACGATCAGTGTCTGCAGCCCCTCTCTGTCAATCACTCCACTGGCTTCCCATAGCTTCCCGAATCAAAATTAAAATCATGACCCTAACACATAAGGCCCTCAACAACAGTGCACCCCCTTATATCTCTGCTCTTGTTTCAAAATACTCTCCCAACCGGCCCCTTCGTTCTGCTAACGACCTTCTTCTTTCCTCCTCTCTCATCACCTCCTCTCACTCCCGTCTTCAAGACTTTTCTCGTGCTTCCCCATCCATTTGGAACTCCTTGCCCCGCTCCATTAGATTATCTTCCTGCCTCAAAACCTTTAAGAAATTATTAAAAACACACCTGTTTAAAAAATCTTATCATCTTCAGCCTTAACATGTACAACTGAACATTCCACAGCTTAATAACACTCACACCCACAATCTACAGTACAACACACAGACACCTCCACTTTACTGAACCAATTGCTTTCAATTGTATTTGTCACCCTCTTGTATCACACCTAAACCCTTAGATTGTAAGTTTGCGAGTTTTCAATCTTGTGTCAGGCCTTGGAAACAAGCTCTATGTACATTTGATTTTATGCTCAAAAACAGGGCCCTCCATTCTTTACAAGGTGTTTAATTTGTTTTCTGCTATGTACTCAACCCCTGTACAGCGCTACGGAATATGTTGGCGCGATATAAATAAAGATAATAATAATAATAATAATCAGGCCTAGCTTTATATGTGGTGGTGGCAGTATGATTCATCAGTCCTAGCTTTATATGTAATGGTGGCAGTATGATTCCTCAGGTCTAGCTTTATATGTAGTGGCGGCAGTATGATTCATCAGGCCTAGCTTTATATGTAATGGTGGCAGTATGATTCCTCAGGCCTCGCTTTATATGTAGGGGTGGCAGTATGATTCCTAAGGTCTAGCTTTATACGTAGTGGTGGCAGTGTGATTCCTCAGGCCTAGCTTTATATGTAGTGGTGGCAGTATGATTCCTCAGGTCTAGCTTTATACGTAGTGGTGGCAGTATTATTAATCAGGTCTAGCATTATGTTTTAGTGGTGGCAGTATGATTCATCAGGCCAAGCTTTATATGTAGTGGTGGCAGTGTGATTCATCAGGACTAGCTTTATATGTAGTGGTGGCAGTATGATTCCTCAGGCCAAGCTTTATATGTAGTGGTGGCAGTGTGATTCATCAGGACTAGCTTTATATGTAGTGGTGGCAGTATGATTCCTCAGGCCTAGCTTTATATGTAGTGGTGGCAGTATGATTCCTCAGGCCTAGCTTTATATGTAGTGGTGGCAGTATGATTCCTCAGGCCTAGCTTTATATGTAGTGGTGGCAGTATGATTCATTAGGCCTAGCTTTATATGTAGTGGTGGCAGTATGATTCATCAGGCCTAGCTTTATATGTAGTGGTGGCAGTATGATTCGTCATGCCTAGCTTTATATGTAGTGGTGGCAGTATGATTCCTCAGGCCTAGCTTTATATGTAGTGGTGGCAGTATGATTCATCAGGCCTAGCTTTATATGTAGTGGTGGTAGTATGATTCCTCAGGCCTAGCTTTATATGTAGTGGTGGCAGTATGATTCATCAGTCCTAGCTTTATATGTAGTGGTGGCAGTATGATTCATCAGGCCTAGCTTTATATGTAGTGGTGGCAGTATGATTCCTCAGGCCTAGCTTTATATGTAGAGGTGGCAGTATGATTCATCAGGCCTAGCTTTATATGTAGTGGTGGCAGTATGATTCATCAGGCCTAGCTTTATATGTAGTGGTGGCAGTATGATTCATCAGGCCTAGCTTTATATGTAGAGGTGGCAGTATGATTCATTAGGCCTAGATTTATATGTAGCAGTGGCAGTATGATTCATCAGGCCTAGCTTTATATGTAGTGGTGGCAGTATGATTCATCAGGCCTAGCTTTATATGTAGTGGTGGCAGTATGATTCATCAGGCCTAGCTTTATATGTAGAGGTGGCAGTATGATTCCTCAGGCCTCGCTTTATATGTAGTGGTGGCAGTATGATTCCTCAGGCCTCGCTTTATATGTAGTGGTGGCAGTATGATTCATCAGGCCTAGCTTTATATGTAGTGGTGGCAGTATGATTCCTCAGGGCCTAGCTTTATATGTAGTGGTGGCAGTATGATTCATCAGGCCTAGCTTTATATGTATTTGTGGCAGTATGATTCCTCAGGCCTAGCTTTATATGTAGTGGTGGCAGTATGATTCATCAGGCCTAGCTTTATATGTAGTGGTGGCAGTATGATTCATCAGGCCTAGCTTTATATGTAGTGGTGGCAGTATGATTCATCAGGCCTAGCTTTATATGTAGTGGTGGCAGTAGGATTCCTCAGGCCTAGATTTATATGTAGTGGTGGCAGTATGATTCCTCAGGCCTAGCTTTATATGTAGTGGGGGGCAGTATGATTCATCAGGCCTAGCTGTCTATGTAATGGTGGTAGTATGATTCCTCAGGCCTAGCTTTATATGTAGTGGTGGCAGTATGATTCATCAGGTCTAGCTTTATATGTAGTGGTGGCAGTATGATTCCTCAGGTCTAGCTTTATATGTAGTGGTGGCAGTATGATTCCTCAGGCCTAGCTTTATATGTAGTGGTGGCAGTATGATTCCTCAGGACTAGCTTTCTATGTAGTGGTGGCAGTATGATTCATCAGGTTTAGCTGTATATGTAGTGGTGGCAGTATGATTCCTCAGGCCTCGCTTTATATGTAGTGGTGGCAGTATGATTCCTCAGGCCTCGCTTTATATGTAGTGGTGGCAGTATGATTCATCAGTCCTAGCTTTATATGTAGTGGTGTCAATATGATTCATCAGGCCTAGCTGTATATGTAGTGGTGGCAGTATGATTCCTCAGGCCTCGCTTTATATGTAGTGGTGGCAGTATGATTCATCAGGCCTAGCTTTATATGTAGTGGTGGCAGTATGATTCCTCAGGGCCTAGCTTTATATGTAGTGGTGGCAGTATGATTCATCAGGCCTAGCTTTATATGTAGTGGTGGCAGTATGATTCATCAGGCCTAGCTTTATATGTAGTGGTGGCAGTATGATTCATCAGGCCTAGCTTTATATGTAGTGGTGGCAGTAGGATTCCTCAGGCCTAGATTTATATGTAGTGGTGGCAGTATGATTCCTCAGGCCTAGCTTTATATGTCGTGGGGGGCAGTATGATTCCTCAGGCCTAGCTTTATATGTAGTGGTGGCAGTATGATTCATCAGGCCTAGCTTTATATGTAGTGGTGGTAGTAGGATTCCTCAGGCCTAGCTTTATATGTAGAGGTGGCAGTATGATTCCTCAGGCCTAGCTTTATATGTAGTGGTGGCAGTATGATTCATCAGGTCTAGCTTTATATGTAGTGGTGGCAGTATGATTCATCAGGTCTAGCTTTATATGTAGTGGTGGCAGTATGATTCCTCAGGCCTAGCTTTATATGTAGTGGTGGCAGTATGATTCATCAGGTCTAGCTTTATATGTAGTGGTGGCAGTATGATTCATCAGGCCTAGCTTTATATGTAGTGGTGGCAGTATGATTCCTCAGGCCTAGCTTTATATGTAGTGGTAGCAGTATGATTCATCAGGCCTAGCTTTATATGTAGTGGTGGCAGTATGATTCCTCAGGGCCTAGCTTTATATGTAGTGGTGGCAGTATGATTCATCAGGCCTAGCTTTATATGTATTTGTGGCAGTATGATTCCTCAGGCCTAGCTTTATATGTAGTGGTGGCAGTATGATTCATCAGGCCTAGCTTTATATGTAGTGGTGGCAGTATGATTCATCAGGCCTAGCTTTATATGTAGTGGTGGCAGTATGATTCATCAGGCCTAGCTTTATATGTAGTGGTGGCAGTAGGATTCCTCAGGCCTAGATTTATATGTAGTGGTGGCAGTATGATTCCTCAGGCCTAGCTTTATATGTAGTGGGGGGCAGTATGATTCATCAGGCCTAGCTGTCTATGTAATGGTGGTAGTATGATTCCTCAGGCCTAGCTTTATATGTAGTGGTGGCAGTATGATTCATCAGGTCTAGCTTTATATGTAGTGGTGGCAGTATGATTCCTCAGGTCTAGCTTTATATGTAGTGGTGGCAGTATGATTCCTCAGGCCTAGCTTTATATGTAGTGGTGGCAGTATGATTCCTCAGGACTAGCTTTCTATGTAGTGGTGGCAGTATGATTCATCAGGTTTAGCTGTATATGTAGTGGTGGCAGTATGATTCCTCAGGCCTCGCTTTATATGTAGTGGTGGCAGTATGATTCCTCAGGCCTCGCTTTATATGTAGTGGTGGCAGTATGATTCATCAGGCCTAGCTTTATATGTAGTGGTGGCAGTATGATTCATCAGGCCTAGCTTTATATGTAGTGGTGGCAGTATGATTCATCAGGCCTAGCTTTATATGTAGTGGTGGCAGTATGATTCCTCAGGCCTAGCTTTATATGTCGTGGGGGGCAGTATGATTCCTCAGGCCTAGCTTTATATGTAGTGGTGGCAGTATGATTCATCAGGCCTAGCTTTATATGTAGTGGTGGTAGTAGGATTCCTCAGGCCTAGCTTTATATGTAGAGGTGGCAGTATGATTCCTCAGGCCTAGCTTTATATGTAGTGGTGGCAGTATGATTCATCAGGTCTAGCTTTATATGTAGTGGTGGCAGTATGATTCATCAGGTCTAGCTTTATATGTAGTGGTGGCAGTAGGATTCCTCAGGCCTAGCTTTATATGTAGTGGTGGCAGTATGATTCCTCATGCCTAGCTTTATATGTAGTGGTGGCAGTAGGATTCCTCAGGCCTAGCTTTATATGTAGTGGTGGCAGTATGATTCATCAGGTCTAGCTTTATATGTAGTGGTGGCAGTATGATTCCTCAGGTCTAGCTTTATATGTAGTGGTGGCAGTATGATTCCTCTGGTCTAGCTTTATATGTAGTGGTGGCAGTATGATTCATCAGGCCTAGCTTTATATGTAGTGTTGGCAGTATGATTCATCAGGCCTAGCTCTATATGTAGTGGTAGCAGTATGATTCATCAGGCCTAGCTTTATATGTAGTGGTGTCACTATGATTCATCAGGCCTAGCTGTATATGTAGTGGTGGCAGTATGATTCATCAGGCCTAGCTGTATATGTAGTGGTGGCAGTATGATTCATCAGGCCTAGCTTTATATGTAGTGGTGTCACTATGATTCATCAGGCCTTGCTGTATATGTAGTGGTGGCAGTATGATTCATCAGGCCTAGCTGTATATGTAGTGGTGGCAGTATGATTCCTCATGCCTAGCTTTATATGTAGTGGTGGCAGTAGGATTCCTCAGGCCTAGCTTTATATGTAGTGGTGGCAGTATGATTCATCAGGTCTAGCTTTATATGTAGTGGTGGCAGTATGATTCCTCAGGTCTAGCTTTATATGTAGTGGTGGCAGTATGATTCATCAGACCTAGCTGTATATGTAGTGGTAGCAGTATGATTCATCAGGCCTAGCTTTATATGTAGTGGTGTCACTATGATTCATCAGGCCTAGCTGTATATGTAGTGGTGTCACTATGATTCATCAGGCCTAGCTGTATATGTAGTGGTGGCAGTATGATTCATCAGGCCTAGCTGTATATGTAGTGGTAGCAGTATGATTCATCAGGCCTAGCTTTATATGTAGTGGTGTCACTATGATTCATCAGGCCTAGCTGTATATGTAGTGGTGTCACTATGATTCATCAGGCCTAGCTGTATATGTAGTGGTGGCAGTATGATTCATCAGGCCTAGCTGTATATGTAGTGGTGGCAGTATGATTCATCAGGCCTAGCTTTATATGTAGTGGTGTCACTATGATTCATCAGGCCTAGCTGTATATGTAGTGGTGGCAGTATGATTCATCAGGCCTAGCTGTATATGTAGTGGTGGCAGTATGATTCCTCAGGCCTAGCTTTATATGTAGTGGTGGCAGTATGATTCCTCATGCCTAGCTTTATATGTAGTGGTGGCAGTAGGATTCCTCAGGCCTAGCTTTATATGTAGTGGTGGCAGTATGATTCATCAGGTCTAGCTTTATATGTAGTGGTGGCAGTATGATTCCTCAGGTCTAGCTTTATATGTAGTGGTGGCAGTATGATTCCTCTGGTCTAGCTTTATATGTAGTGGTGGCAGTATGATTCATCAGGCCTAGCTTTATATGTAGTGTTGGCAGTATGATTCATCAGGCCTAGCTCTATATGTAGTGGTAGCAGTATGATTCATCAGGCCTAGCTTTATATGTAGTGGTGTCACTATGATTCATCAGGCCTAGCTGTATATGTAGTGGTGGCAGTATGATTCATCAGGCCTAGCTGTATATGTAGTGGTGGCAGTATGATTCATCAGGCCTAGCTTTATATGTAGTGGTGTCACTATGATTCATCAGGCCTTGCTGTATATGTAGTGGTGGCAGTATGATTCATCAGGCCTAGCTGTATATGTAGTGGTGGCAGTATGATTCCTCATGCCTAGCTTTATATGTAGTGGTGGCAGTAGGATTCCTCAGGCCTAGCTTTATATGTAGTGGTGGCAGTATGATTCATCAGGTCTAGCTTTATATGTAGTGGTGGCAGTATGATTCCTCAGGTCTAGCTTTATATGTAGTGGTGGCAGTATGATTCATCAGACCTAGCTGTATATGTAGTGGTAGCAGTATGTTTCATCAGGCCTAGCTTTATATGTAGTGGTGTCACTATGATTCATCAGGCCTAGCTGTATATGTAGTGGTGTCACTATGATTCATCAGGCCTAGCTGTATATGTAGTGGTGGCAGTATGATTCATCAGGCCTAGCTGTATATGTAGTGGTAGCAGTATGATTCATCAGGCCTAGCTTTATATGTAGTGGTGTCACTATGATTCATCAGGCCTAGCTGTATATGTAGTGGTGTCACTATGATTCATCAGGCCTAGCTGTATATGTAGTGGTGGCAGTATGATTCATCAGGCCTAGCTGTATATGTAGTGGTGGCAGTATGATTCATCAGGCCTAGCTTTATATGTAGTGGTGTCACTATGATTCATCAGGCCTAGCTGTATATGTAGTGGTGGCAGTATGATTCATCAGGCCTAGCTGTATATGTAGTGGTGGCAGTATGATTCCTCAGGCCTAGCTTTATATGTAGTTGTAGAATCATACTGCCATCTGGTGATACCAAAGGTTCATTGATTATATTTTGTCCTTCAACCAACATATATTTGGGCCTGTGTAATCTTCCACTTTTATATACGGTTAAAAATAAACTATAGATATTGAGATGTCACTTAATAAAATGTGTGTCATGCAATGCAAAACATTTAATTATTTTGCATGGTTATCTTTTATGTTTATGTATTGTTTAAATTTCTAATCTGTATTTATAAAATTATTTTTTAAATAAAATATAAGTTTCTTTTGAGGAGCAGAGAGTAGATTTGGTTCTTTCAGTCAGGTTGGGGGTCCTATGATGTCAGTATGAAGATTGGCACTCTGTTCTCTTCTAAAACATCATGGAAAAAGAGTAAAAACAGACCACGAATTTAACTAGTACGAACCGTCCTTTAAGAAATCTTGAAATCAACGCACATAAAAGACTGTAAATTCAAATATAAAACATAACTTTTATTGACAAAATAAAATTACATATAAAAAATATGACGATTAAAAATACAGAGCATTGTCCCAACTGATGATCGTTGTTCTTTTGTCATTCAGTCGTGCCCGTGACCTCATGGACCGTTACACACCAGGCACATCATTATTTCCATGGTCACTACTTGGTATGCATGGTAGAGATACTGGAGTGGGTTGGCAGTTCCTACTCCAGTGGGCAACAGCAAACAACTCCGAGTATTCCTAGGTGGTCTCCCATCCAAGTACTGACCAGGTCCAACCCTGCTTGGCTTCAGGGTGGTGTGACCTTTTGGTTGCCTGACTGAAATTGAAAGCATGTCGCAGCAGTGAAAGCACCAACTCCTAACCACTGATGATAAACTGATGATTAAACGTAGATATATTTTTAAAATAATTAGCCTCTAATAATAATTGAGTAAAATCTAATCAAATATATTATAGGAGGTATAGACCGTCTGTAAATAATTTCCCATATCATAGTGCACTTGGATGGGAATTTTTTTTATCTTTAATGACTGTTCTCATATTTTTATTTTAAATATATTTAGTTCTCTATCTATCTATCTATCTATCTATCTATCTATCTATCTATCTATCTATCTATCTATCTATCTATCTATACTTGATCTGTACACTTTTTAATGAAAAAGCTATAAATAAATAATATTTTTTTACTTCGATCACTGGATGTTCCATGAAGATTAATCGTGGAATGGACAAAATTAATTTAAAAAGTAAAATAAAGAAAAAAAACACAGCCTTTGCATTTTTATCTTTTATAACAAATTATTCTTTACAGCAGGTGTCCATTTTTTTCCAGTTTATTCTGTCTCTTACTTCCTCAGGATGGTGTTAGTGTTAATGAAAGCTCTGGTAGTTGTAAATGCTATATTCATTTGGGCAGATAGAAGCATTCCATGTAATCAAAGTCTCCTCCCACCTCAGGTAGTTGATCAGCTGTAACCACAAATGGTAGCTCTTGCAGCAGTATAATTACATGTCAAATTTAATACATCCAGCGTATTCCTTCCAAATAGTAAAGTTAAATATATGAACACAGTGATCCTTTAATACATATTTATAACAAGAATCATACTTATCTTGAATATTTAAGTCATGATTAATTATTTCTCTCTATGAAGCTGACAGGACCTTTACAGTTTGTGTGGTTGCAGTGGCCATATTTATTTCTGGCAGAGGTTATAGCATGCAGGCGGCATCCATATTTGTTTCTGTCACACTGATTATTAAAACATATGTGCGTTATTTGTATTAAATAAATGTATATACTTAATATGTTATAGTAATTATTTTGTGGTTATCTTGGTATATACTGCAGTGATGTGGAGAGAGAGACAAAACTATGTGATGTATCTGCTTAGGGCAACAAGGTCAAGGCCTAGGGTTATCATCTGTCATTTTGCGTAGTGATCTTGGGATAGGTGTTTTATGTTTTATATCTACCGAAAGTGCAGTTACATTGCCCCCTTAAGAAATGTTCCTGTTTACTGATCCTTATAGATTCTCCTACCTATTGGAATAAATAATAAGCCCCCATGGTGGTCCAAATAAGCTCCTGTAGTACTTATCCAATATGAAGTACCCAACTACCCCATGGGCCTTATCAGTATTTCCATGGAGGTCTTCATGGACCATCATGCTATACACACAACACCATAAAGGTCCTTATGGACCCCATGGCATCTAAAATAAACCCCCTACCATTGGCGTCCCTTTGGAACCCAGGGTCATTTTATTCAGAGGGGTCATAAACTCCAGCATTAAGTTGTTATTATTTATTAACCTCTCCCCTATCATGTGTATAGTGTGTCCTTCTCTGGCTCCTCTTCTTCGCCTCATCCTGTTGGCGTACCTCAAGGTTCTGTCCTAGGTCCCCTCCTTTTCTTCATCTATATTTTCTCGCTTGGTACCCTAATAAATTATTTTTGATTTCAATACCATCTATATGCAGTTGACACCCAAATCTACCTCTCTGCGCCAGAACTATCCCCCTCTCTTATAGCTCATGTTGCCAACTGCCTCTCTAGTATATCCTCCTGGATCTCTGCCCGTCAACTCAAACTCAATATGTCAAAGACGGAGCTCCTTATCTTCCCACCGTCTTCCACAGCTCCCACTCCTCACATTTCTCTCACTGTTGACAATGCCATCATCACGCCCACCTCTCAGGCCCGTTGTCTTGGGGTTCTACTGGATCTTGCCCTCGCTTTCACTCCTCACATACAATCCATGACAAAATCTTTCACTTTCTCTCACAAGACACAACCAAAAGCGAATCCACTTACTCATCACATCTCGCCTCAACTACTGTAACTCTCTCCTTGCCGGCCTCCCCATCACAAGTCTCTCTCCACTCCAATTCATAATGAACGCCTCCACTAGACTCATCTTCCAAACTCATTGCTCTGTGGCTGCATCTCCTCTCTGTCACGCCACTGGCTTCCCATAGCCCCCAGAACTAAATGTAAAATCCTGACCCGAATGTATAAAGCATCCAACAATAATGCACCTTCTTATAATTTATGCTATATATATATTATATACCTCACCCATACCCTCTAGACTGTAATTTTGAGAGTTTTCAGTATTGTTGGGTGCTTGACTTAACTCAATAACAGGGTCCTCCTTTCTTTTGTAATTTGTTAGTTTGTTTTTGACTTGTATCCACCCTGTTTAGCCCTACGGAACATGTAGGGGCATAACAAACGAAGGTTAATAATAATAAATAATATATATGTAGATAGATGTGTAGGGACATGGCTACTGTAGGTAGCATTGTATGGCATTGCAATGGTCATTACTGCTTGTGTATGCCTTCTACAGCTCAAAAAGATACAGACTCTGCTGACTTTACAGTGCTGTATTTCATACTAACCAATCAGAGTCCATCTCTCATTAACATTCTGCAATATTCTACTGAGGCGTGGTCCCTAATTGGCTAGGACACTACACTGCACAACCGCCCTACAGAGTCTTTGTCTGCATACACTGCAGAGGGCAGACCTATACAGGGAATATCTGTTTGCTTTTAGGCAGTGAAAACAGAGATTCTAAGCACTTCTTAATAAAATAAAGTACATAAAAATAAAAAGATACAAAGGGATATTATATATACCTCCATTCCTTGCAATGTGGCAATTTTTGTTTTGCCTCATACTTAACCCTTGTTCAGCGCTACGGAATATGTTGGCGCGTTACAAATAAAGATAATAATAATAATAATACACCTAGTAACACGAAGAAAGCTCCCATATTCATTTAATTGCAATTACTTGTATAACCTATACCTTAGAGCACCACTAGATGGCACTGTTCCACCGCAGTCCGTCATTATTCCTGTTCAGCGCCAGTGTATTGAATTAAGTCTTTTACTCTTTATTTATTAGAGGAATATCTGCCCGAACGCTGACCCTTTATCACAGGCAAAACTCAGAGCTACCGTAACCAATACAAACCTAATTTAACGTTTTTTAAAGTAATTTAAAAAATGTAGCAGTTTCTTAGAAAGGAAACAACAGGTCGCTGATCTCAGTAATCCTCTCGGAATTAATTATCGTGACAAATCAAATGTTACATTTATATCACAAGCAGAAAGTATAATATGATAAAAATAAAGACTTTTACTGGTTGTTTAGTGCATCCTTGATCTGAATGGGTTAATCTGTGCAGAGATTGCAATATGGATGTTTCCATACCAGATGGTGCGATGAGCTGCAGAACATATTTTCATTGGTTTGTACCAGAAAAATAAATATGAAGATTGTTAATCTTTGATTTTTTTAAATATTTGGCAGAGATCTCAGGAGCTGAGGCTTCTGCCAAGTGATAGTAACAGGAAAGTATAATATTTATATGAAAGCACTCTTATACATTTTACTGCTTTAAAGGGGAAGTCTCTCTCTCTCTCTCTCTCTCTCTATATATATATATATATATATATATATATATATATATATATAATGTATATATATATATATATATATAATGTATATATATATATACATATATATATATATATATATATATATATATATATATTGTTGTTGTTTAGTCGTTCAGTTGTGTCTGACTCTCTGTGACCGAAGCACGCCAGGTGCATATCTCAGTCACTGCCCCTCTGAGCGCCATCAAGTTCACGTTCATTGCTTCAGTGACCTCATCTATCCATCTCAGTTTGTCTTGATTCCCTGTAGTACTGATTCATTGGATTTTCTTGCATTCCAAGGCATCAATTCTATGGCGCTCACACTTCTTTACTTCTTTTTATATATATACTAGAATATTGCCCGTCAAAAAATGACGGCAATGAAATTGTAAGGTAGCTAATGCTGTTTAGTGTGTAATAATGAAATATATAATACATTAATAAATGAATATACTTTACCTATTTTAAAGCATTGCGTGGAAGAGCTGTGAATGTGTTTTGATGTTGCTGCAGCATTAGTGGTGTGGATCTGCTGTGTAAGCGTGCTGAATGTGTGCAGTGTAACACTGTGCGTGCGCGAGCCCAAACCGTTGTCGTGTACTTCCGCATTGGCGTCAAATGGCGAGTAATGTGTGGTATACGTTTGTATCGGAATATCCGTAGGTGTTTTGTGGTGTTTTGCAAGTTTCTTGTGGTGTTTTGCGAGTTTCTTGTGGTGTTTTGCGAGTTTAGAGTGCTGTAGCCTCGTTTTCGTTTTGTTCGGCGGCCATTTTTTCTCTCGCTTCGTTTTTTTTTTAGTCTCTAAACTGTTTTATTTGAAGTAAAATCGAGGTGTAAGTTGTATTTTTGAGGTGCTGGGTGCTCCCTCTTGGTGTAGGTAAGTTTTTTATGTATGTGGTGTGTGTATGTATTGTGTTTTACATTTTGTAATGTTCGCGAGTTGCGTCCGAGTGTTGCGAGTCCGTAATCTGTGTGAACGTGTGTCGTATGTTGTTTGCGAGTGTCGTAATGTGTGTGTCGTAGTGTTTGGGTTGCGACGTGAAGTTTGCGAGAGTCGCAGTTGCTGGCAAGGAGCGCCTTCGGCACTCCATGCCAGCAACTGCGGCCCTCGCTTTGCGAGGTCCTC
The DNA here is from genome assembly GCA_027410445.1 of Discoglossus pictus. Taxonomy (NCBI): domain Eukaryota; kingdom Metazoa; phylum Chordata; class Amphibia; order Anura; family Alytidae; genus Discoglossus; species Discoglossus pictus. Next base: position 26,237,955 of record CM050163.1, on the reverse strand, counting down.
AGGTGTTGGCATGGAGCGCCTACGGCGCTCCATGCCAGCAACTGAGGCCCTCGCTACGCGAGGGTCCTCAGTTGCTGGCATGGAGCGCCTTCGGCGCTCCATGCCAGCAACTGAGACCCTCGGGCAGTGCCCTCGCTTCGCGAGGGCCTCGGCTCGCTTTGCGAGCCGCGGCCCTCGCTACGCGAGGGCCGCAGCTCGCTACGCGAGCCCGCAGCGTTAGCAACAACTCGTACGCTCACAACTATATATGTGATATATATATATATATATATATATATATATATTTATATATATATATATATATATATATATATATATATACCTAATATATATTTATATATATATATATATATATATATATATATATATACCTAATATATATATATATATATATATATATATATATATATATATATATATATATATATATATATATATATATATATATAACCTATTTAGTTACATTACAGCCTTAGGTTCAATGTTTTGTTAATCTGAATTTTATGTGATGGATCAGAACACAATAGTCTAAGTTGGTGAAGTGAAATGAGAAAAATATATACATAAAACTATTTTTTAGAAATAGAAAACAGAAAATTGGCATGTGCGTATGTATTCACCCCCTTTGTTATGAAGCCCATAAAAAGCTCTGGTGCAACCAATTACCTTAAGAAGTCCACCTGTGTGCAATCTAAGTGTCACATGATCTGTCATTACATATACACACCTTTTTTTAAAGGCCCCAGAGTCTGCAACACCTAAGCAAGAGCACCACTAACCAAACACTGCCATGAAGACCAAGGAACTCTCCAAACAAGTAAGGGACAATGTTGTTGAGAAGTACAAGTCAGGGTTAGGTTATAAAAAAAATATCCACATCTTTGATGATCCCCAGGAGCACCATCAAATCTATTATAACCAAATGGAAAGAACATGGCACAACAGCAAACCTGCCAAGAGACGGCTGCCCACCAAAACTCACGGACCGGGCAAGGAGGGCATTAATCAGAGAGGAAGCACAGAGACCTGAGGTAACCCTGGAGGAGCTGCAGAGATCCACAGCAGAGACTGGAGTATCTGTACATAGGACGACAATAAGCCGTACGCTCCACAGAGTTGGGATTTATGGCAGAGTGGCCAGAAGAAAGCCATTACTTTCAGCAAAAAACAAAATGGCACGATTTGAGTTTGCAAAAAGGCACGTGGGAGACTCCCAAAATGTATGGAGGAAGGTACTCTGGTCTGATGAGACTAAAATTGAACTTTTCGGTCATCAAAGAAACCGCTATGTCTGGCGCAAACCCAACACATCACATCACCCAAAGAACACCATCCCCACAGGGAAACATGGTGGTGGCAGCATCATGCTGTGGGGATGGGACTGGGAAACTGGTCAGAGTTGAGAGAAAGATGGATGGTGCTAAATACAGGGATATTCTTGAGCAAAACCTGTACCACTCTGTGCGTGATTTGAGGCTAGGACGGAGGTTCACCTTCCAGCAGGACAATGACCCCAAACACACTGCTAAAGCAACACTTGGGGGGTTTAAGGGGAAACATGTAAATGTGTTGGAATGGCCTAGTCACAGCCCAGACCTCAAGCCAATAGAAAATCTGTGGTCAGACTTAAAGATTGCTGTTCACAAGCGCAAACCATCCAACTTGAAGGAGCTGGAGCAGTTTTGCAAGCAGGAATGGGCAAAAACCCCAGTGGTAAGATGTGGCAAGCTCAAGTATTGACTTTAGGGGGGTGAATAGTTATGCACATTGACGTTTTCTGTTATTTTGTCCTATTTGTTGTTTTCTTCACAAGAAAAAAAAAACATCTTCAAAGTTGTGGGCATGTTCTGTAAATGAAATGATGCAAATCCTCAAACAATCCATGTTAATTCCAGGTTGTGAGGCAACAAAACACGAAAAATGCCAAGGGGGTGAATACTTTTGCAAGACACTGTAGTATTAAGGGGGAATCCTGGGAGATCCCTGGGCTCATAGGGTATAATGGGCATTGATGAGGGATCCTCTGTCTCATAGGAGGTAGCAGTATTAATCTCATAATTGTGTCAGATTTGAGCAATCAAGCCTCAAACCTGACGGCATTACGGTGTTAGGTCCTTCATAGGGCCGTACTTGAAGCCTCCATGCTTCTCTATCAGCCACATTAAATTCCCCTTAACGTGTAAAACCGCAGCTCGTAACGTAGCTCACAAGACTTACGGCTATTAAATTGGCCTCTTAAACCAGCCCGCCGCCAACTTGCGGGGTAGGAGAGAGAAAACCCTACAGGAATTGAGAATTCGACTGGCATTCAACCCCGTAACTCGCAAATGGAACCAAGAAGCCAAAGAGTGCTAGAGAGGATCTTTTATTAACAGGGAAATTTATGTTAGGTCTTATAGCCACGTTAAATTCCAAGCCTGTATGTGCAACGTGAGACCCACAACGGCTGCGAGCCTGACATTTTGTGGATTTCCAGTGCTATTAAATTAGAACATGCTGCGAGTTACGGCCTTGAGAGGCAAACCCGTAAACAATTTTTTCGATCGTTGGATGTGTGGCTGTGAACGTGATCAATGCGTCAAACTCGTAGTTACGGGTTTAGATAGAGCCAATGGAAATAGAGATCGTCAGAATTACGTCACTGAAAAATGGAGGTGGGATTTCAAAGTCTTACGGGGTTCAATTACGCGTTCCAATCAGACCCACATTCCAGATATAATGCAATATTGATAAAGCCGTAAATATGATATTCTATTACATGAGAGCTACAGTATATGTATTAACACATTGATTGCCAGGATCGATATAACACAAAAATTAAACATGAAACAAAGTACTTTTCTGGGCAGATTTGCGGGCTTCAGAATGTTGTGCAATTAATTCTAAGACCCAACATCACTTTCCCCGTTAATAAAAGTACAGTAGTGTGTGCATTTATAACCCCCTTGTGGGTCCTCTCTAGCACTCGTTGGCTTCTTGGCTCCATTTGCGAGTTACGGGGTTGAACGCCAGTGATTTTGATGTAGTTTAATAGTGCATTTGGAACGTACCGGTTACAGGCTTGACAGATCAATGGATATGCGGGCGCGCAAGTCGAATTCTCATGTCCCGTAGGGTTTTCTCACTCCGACCCCGCAAGTCATTGGCGGGCTGGTTTAAGAGGCCAATTTATTAGCCGTAAGTCTTGCGAGCTACGTTACGAGCTACCGGTTTACACGTTAGGGGAATTTAATGGGGCTGATAGAATTAATAGCACAACATTCTCAAGCTCGCAAATCGGCCAAATAAGATACTTTATTTCATCTTTAATTTCCGTGTTATATTGATCCCGGCAGTCAATGTATTAATACATGTAATGGAACTCATATGTAATAAAATATCATATTTACGGCTTTATCAATATTGCATTATATCTGGAAAGCGGGTCTGATCGTAACTCGTAATGGAACCCCGTAAGACCTTGAAATCCCACCTCCATTTTTCAGTGACGTAGTTCTGACGATCTCTGTTTCCATTGGCTCCATCTAAACCCGTAACTACGAGTTTGACTAATTGATCACATCCAACAAGCGAAAAAGGGTTTACGGGTTGGCTTCTCAAGCCCGTAACTCACAGCATGTTCTAATTCAGTAGCTCCATAAATCCGCAAAATTTCAAGCTATAAGCCATTTCTGGGCCTTTATGTGAGTTGAAGGTACCTGGAGCCTCTTTTAAGATTTTGGGCACTTGGAAAGACTTCCAAGTAAACTCTACCAGATCGGCAATTGTTACGGGAGGCATTTAAAATAAAATACTTATGGGACCCGCACTCTGGGCTTAGGATATTAAGGATATTTTGAGCACTTGGAAGCCGTTTCTTGGAGGTGATGTGATCTTGGTGGTCGTCTTTTCTTACGGGAGCCATGGAATGAAGGCCTGTGCTTCTTAAGTTTTACTTCAATAGTTAATTTTATCTAAAGATGATGTTTAATATAAAAGAAACTTAATTTTTGGTGGAATTTGTGCTTTAAAGGGCCACAGTAGTCAAATATTTTTAGTTTTTAAGGTCTCTAGTTAAAAAAAAGGAAAATGATGTTAGATTATAAAAAAAATAATACAGTCTTAAATGTATTCAACTTTAGGTGCAATTATGTTGCAGTGATGACTGATCTACTTTCTGAGGTGGGATGAGACGTTCAATACAATCTGGGCAATGGGAATGTGGCAGTTAAAACTTCCAGTACCTTTAATATGTCTAATGGAGAGCTAATCACATTTAATACTTGGGGTAATTGCAAGTTGTCGTCGGGCCTGTGCATGTGCAATGATCGCCGAAGGCTGTCATCGGGAGGTCTGAAAGTTACAGGTTTGACAGGGGCTGCAATGAGATCACGAGGCCCGTATGTGACTGGCTTGACGGGGCTGCCATGAGCGTTGCGAGGTGCTCATTGCGAGGCCCCTAACGTAGAGGGGGGAAGAGACACAGGAGAGGGAGATAAGGGAAGGCGCTCATCGTGAGGCCCGGAAAGTAGACGTGGGGTTAGGCTCGCAATGAGCGCTGAGGCCAGCAACATAGAGTTGGGAGAGCCTCGCATAGTGTATCAAACAGCATTGCCAGGCTTCAAATTTTATTGCCATCATTTTTGACGGGCAAGTCGCTAGTTTGTTTATAAGGACACATTTTTCTGAGATAGAAGCTGCAAGAAGCAGCGCAAATAACCAAAATGTCGTCTGCAGTAAAGATTAATTCCATATAAAAAGTAAATGCTCAATTATTCACTATCAATTTATTTATTTACCCCTCGTGCATCATAACTCCCTCCCCAGAGCCATATCAATTGTCTCCCTATTTTCTGTATAGGACATTTTTTTGGGGGTTAATAATTTAGGGAACCCCTTCTGGGTCGCTACCTTGTTATGGTGAAGGGGCTTGTGTACCTCAATGAAGCTGTGAGCTATACCATGTAGAGTCACCCAAGATGGGCAAGTCCTAGCAGAGAGGTCAGACAAATTGCAGTTCACTGGAGAAAGAACTGGCAACCCACTCCAGTATATTTGCCAAGGAAGCACAACCAGAAACACAGTCACTGCGAGTTGGACACGACTGAATAACTAAACAACAACAACAATCTAGGGACAGTGCAAAGGTTCCATTTATTGTAGAAGTTACAGTCTTACCTATAAATAATGGTATTTATAATTGGTTGTTGTTACAAAAAACATTAATGTTAATTAATTTCTACCTATCATTCAAGGATATTTAGCATGAAGAGCATGCCCAGTTAGTTGAATCAGAAAAATCCCAGAGTCTTTTATAAGTGATAAGAGCCTTACTTTCCTTCCTTCCTTCTTTCCTTTCTTTCCTTCTTTTCTTTCTTTCTTTCTTTCTTTCTTTCTTTCTTTCTTTCTTTCTTTCTTTAAGTGTAAGTAAGTGCTCTTCATGGTGTGAAAGAGCACAATATTGTATGTTAAAATGATGATTACGCTAATAACAACTAAAAAAAGGTTTAAGTCTGTTTACAAACACAGTCTGCCTGGCTACTGACAGTACTTCCTGGCTACTGATAAATAACAGACAACTGAGCAGCGCGGTGAGGACACTGATTAATAGGAGATTTCCCTGAACTCGGCAATACACTCAAAAGGTAACCCATAACTGACCTGTTTAGTTGTTTTCAGCATGGTGTTTCCATGGTCTGCACAGAATGATTTGTTGAGGGTTAACTCTTTTTACTTTTGCTTAATACACAGAGCTCTAGTTGTGGGTCTGGGAATGAGCAGTCAGAGATACATGTAAACACAGACTTTATTTTATTGAATGCTCAGTGAAATATTTTTTTTTTTTTTAAATGTGAAGTTTTTCAACAAGCTTTTAGGAGATATTTACTGTGATGTGGTCCAAATTAAGTAGCCCTTTAATGACCTGAGGAAAAACTAGAGAACCAGCAGCAATTATCACATATATAGTTGTCAGCAATACGGATTGTTGCTAACTTTGCGGGCTCGTGGAGATGAGCGCTATAGCACCCCTTGTGCTTCCTCCTCCTTCCCCTCAAGCCCCCTCTCCCCTCACTTACCTTCATTGCGCTGCTTCTGCTGCTGTCCATTGCGTCTTCTGTGCCGGGAACCGGCATATGCTAATGACGTGACATCACATGCGCGTCACATCATTAACATATGCCGGGTCCCAAAGACCCGATGGACAGCTGCAGGAGTCCCAGGACTCCCATCACCCCCTCCCTCCCCTCAAACCTTAAACCTTAATTACTATGTAACTATGAGTCAGTTACCTGTACACAGAACCAACCAGCCAGCCCCCTGTCTCAGTGGACAGTAACTCAAAATTGCCCCCAAACTACATATGTCTCTACAGTATACACTCCAAGCAGTGGTGGAGCTAGAGAATGGAGGGCCCTTGTGCAATAAGAAAATTTTGGGCCTCCCTTGGGGTATGTAAAAAATGTTTTGCGCTGGGCGCCGCCGGGGCCAAATTACTCAGTGCTCCTGCCTGTGTGAAGCTCCTCTGCCTGCAGCATAGCTCCAGGGCTTGTGCGCTCCGCTTTTCTGTGACATCCTCTATGGATAACTATGTACACATATATATATATACACATATATACATATATATAAAAATCACCCCCACATAGCAGCCATCCCTCTTAGCATCCATCCCTACATATCACCGCGTTCTTGTCAGCAGCCATCCCCTCACAGGATCCATCCTTGCACAGCACACAACCCATCTATGCACACACCTAACATAGTACCCATCCCTATCTCCCTCACAGAACCTATCCTCCTGTATTTTGCTGCCACTTTGCAACCGCTGCTCTCTCATCTTCTTCCTTGATGCACATCCCCAGCAGTCTCAACTGCTCCATACTGCCACCTGTTGCAGCTCCAGTAGAAATTTTATTTTTTAAACAGGCACACATAAATTTCAGGCTGTAGGGGTGTGTGTGGTCAAGTAGGTACAGGGTGGGGGGGTCCCAGTGGGGCCTTGGTGAGTAGGACCCAGGTGGAAGAAAGAAAATGCAAAGAAAAAATAGTTTTTATTACACAGCACTGGGTGCACTACACCACCTGCACCACTGGTAGATCCACCCCTGACTCCAAGTTCACATTAGCAGGACATTAATACAAGTATTGCTCAGATAATACAGTACAAATATAGTGAAAAGAGTAGGAGAAAGAAACGTCACTCAGTGACCGTTACAAGAACATCATGTTGATATGTCGGGATTCCTGCTCTTGAGACAGCCAGTGTCGTATTTTGCAGCTTCCCTTGTGACTTTTCCATGATGACTTCTCCTCGCTCTCCTTGGTGAATTGTCCTCCTTCTTCTTGGTGACTTCTCTTTCTCCTTGGTGACTTTTGCTTGGTAACTTCAACCTGCTCTTCTTGGTGATGTCTCATTACTCTCCTTGGTGTCTTCTTCTCACTCTACATGGTCACTTCTCATCGCTATCCTTGGTGACATCTCTTTGCTTTTCATGGTGAATTCTCTTCATTCTCCTTGGTGACTTCTCTTTGGTGACTCATCCTCGCTCTCCTTGTTTACTTGTCTTCACTCTCCTTGGTGACTTCTCCTGCTCTTCTTGGTGATTTATCCTCACTATCCATGTTGACATCTCCTAACTCTCCTTGGTGACTTCTCCTCTTTCTCCTCATTCTTCAAGGTGACTTCTCCTCGCTCTCCTCGTTCTTCATGGTGACTTCTCCTCTCTCTCCTCATTCTTCAACAAATGTAGTGCAATAACAACATGAGCTAGATGAAGAAATGATATCAATACTAAAATTACTATTAAAGTTCAGTCACTGATAGTAATCACCCTCTATAAGATCACCGGGAGGAACTGCTAAATTTTCAGACACAACAGAACTCCACTGGCTTGTTGTGTTAGATGTTTCCATTGGCATCTCAATAGGCTGCATATCAATATTTGTTTATTCTATTATCATATCTGATTGTTCTTAAAATCATTTAGACCTGTCTATCAACTAATCCCCCACCCTGTCCTTAATGACCATATCAGTGTGGAGATAAACACTCGGCTGAAAAGCCGATTGTTCCCTAGGGTCCTGTGAGAAGCGAGACTTCAATACGACAAGACCCTATAGGTCATCCCTATATAAGTATATGGATGAAACTGCAAAAAAAGTACTTTATCAATTGAATGTTATAAAAATGGATTTTACTACAGTAAACAGACTGAAGTTTGCAATTTATAGAGGTCAGCCTTTCTGATCCACCCACAAACAGAAATTCTTATCTTTTGTTATTGATAGGCCATTGCCATAATTACTGCCCTGAAGTATTGAGTTCATTTGCAATAATCTATTATTAACAATATTATATATTTTTTGTGGGTGGATCAGCTCTTTTGTGTTAGTTGGGCTCAAAGATCTTCACCATTCTTCCCCAGATATTGTGTTGCACAAAGACAGATAAGTCTTAAACTTTTTTTTTTAAATGCCCAATGATAGGGACTCTTGAGCTGTTATGGGGAGAGAGTTCCACAGAACTGTAGCTGCATCACTACAAACTCTAGCACCACATGGTGCCAAGTGAACTCTTGTAACATTTAACTGATTGAGGGGCATGTGTAGGAGTGCAGGGAAGATAGGCCTTCATAATTCCAAGCTTTAAAGGCCAATCTAGAGATTCGTTTGTCATTTAATAACTAAACAAGAATGACTGTCATGTGACAGGAGCAGATCTGATTTGTCAGCAAATATGACACAGCATTCTACACCAGCTGCAGTTGCTTATCTGGAACTCCCAACAATGGTGCATTACAGTAGTCACATAGTCATACCCCCTGAGAAAGCAGCAAAGTAGCGGAGAAATGCACGTCGGGCAAGGTGGGGATGGATGGCAGCAGCACTAAACTTGAGCAGCAGTTATATGCATGAATTATTTACAGGAAGGACTTTAGGTATTAATAAGAGTTAGGGCAAATGTTATGGGTACCAGTCAAACTGTTATCCCATTAGGGCAATTTATGGTTGTAGGAAGTTTAGGACATCTTAATGAGATTCGTGGCTAAGATATAATATTTAATATGTAACCAACATTTGTAACAAGTTGGACCAATGCTACAGTGTAACAATTAATAATTGGTTAACCCCTCAATAGCACAATATTATACTGCATTGCTGCTACATGAAGTTTGTAATTTTGTATTACAATACAAACTATAAATTCTGGTTCCCCACCCAATCCACTTTATATACAGTGGATATAAAAAGTCTACACACCCCTGTTAAAATGTCAGGTTTCTGTGCTGTAAAAAAATGAGACAAAGATAAATCAATTCAGAACTTTTTCCACCTTTAATGTGACCTATAAACTGTACAACTCAATGGAAAAACAAACTGAAATCTTTTAGGTAGAGGGAAGAAAAAAATATAAAAATAAAATAATATGGTTGCATAAGTATGCACAACCTTAAACTAATACTTTATTGAAGCACCTTTTGATTTTATTACAGCACTCAGTCTTTTTGGGTATGAGTCTATCAGCATGGCACATTTTGACTTGGCAAGATTTGCCCACTCTTCTTTACAACAACACTCCAAATCTGTCAGATTGCGAGGGCATCTCCTGTGCACAGCCCTCTTCTGATCACCCCACAGATTTTCAATTGGATTCAGGTCTGGGCTCTGGCTGGGCCATTCCAAAACTTGAATCTTCTTCTGGTGAAGCCATTCCTTTGTTGATTTGGATGTATGCTTTGGGTCGTTGTCATGTTGAAAGATGAAGTTCCTCTTCATGTTCAGCTTTCTAGCAGAAGCTTGAAAGTTTTGTGCCAATATTGACTGGTATTACCTCTATCTTAACTAAGGCCCCAGTTCCAGATTAAGAAAAACAGCCCCAAAGCATGATGCTGCCACCACCATGCTTCATTGTGGGTATGGTGTTCTTTTGGTGATGTGCAGTGTTGTTTTTGCGCCAAACAAATCTTTTGGAATTATGGCCAAAAAGTTCAACCTTGGTTTCATCAGACCATAACACCTTTTCCCGTATGCTTTTGGGAGACTTCAGATGTGTTTTTGCAAAATGTAGCCCGGCTTGGATGTTTTTCTTCGTAAGAAAAGGCTTTCGTCTTGCCACTCTACCCCATAGCCCAGACATATGAAGAATACGGGAGATTGTTGTCACATGTACCACGCAGCCAGTACTTGCCAGATATTCCTGCAGCTCCTTTAATGTTGCTGTAGGCCTCTTGGTAGCCTCCCAGACCAGTTTTCTTCTCATCTTTTCATCAATTTTGGAGGGAGCTCCAGTTCTTGGTAATGTCACTGTTGTGCCATATTTTCTCCACTTGATGATGACTGTCTTCACTGTGTTCCATGGTGTATCTAATGCCTTGGAAATTGTTTTGTACCTTTCTCCTGACTGATACCTTTTAACAATGACATCCCTCTGATGCTTTGGAAGCTGTCTGTGGACCATGGCTTTTGCTGTGGGATGCGACTTAGAAAATTTCAGGAAAGACCAACTAGAGCAGCTGAACTTTATTTGGGGTTAATCAGAGGCACTTTAAATGATGACAGTTGTATGCTGACTCTTATTTAACACAATTTGGAATGTGATTGCTTAATTCTGAACACAGCTACATCCCCAGTTATAAGAGGGTGGGCAGACTTATGCAACCACATTATTTTTCTTTTTTCTTTTTCTTCCCTCCACCTAAAAGATTTCAGTTTGTTTTTCAATTGAGTTGTACAGTTTATAGGTCATATTAAAGGTGGAAAAAGTTCTGAAATTATTTATCTTTGTCCCATTTTTTACAGCACAGAAACCTGACATTTTATCAGGGGTGTGTAGACTTTTTATATCCACTGTATGTTTCTATTTCCTCACAGTTTTCTAATTTTCTTTTTAGGTTTTAATGTATAGACATAATGAAATTATTCATTTTAATCTATAAATATAGAGTCTTTAATGTATCTTAGAGACAGTTTCTTGGGTTATTTGATATAAAGGTTCAAAGTGTAAACAAGGTTTGTGGAAACCTTGTTAATTGTGTGTTTCCCATCTGATTCACATTCAAGCAAATGGACACAAAAGCACACTATTGTTGCATTTCAAACATCCATAAGGCTCACAAACACTCTATTTCTTGTAACATGTGAGGATAGAAGCGAAGAAAACTATCCCACATAGATTAATAATTTCTCATACAAAAAACATTATAATGTCTAAAACATGACCTTTTAAGTGTTGTGACAGTCATACAAGGTGTTTATATGAGTCACAGGTTCGGTAAAGCTCTCTGTAAAACAATTAACCTCTCTGCAAAGTTAATTAGCTGCACCTGTGTAGCCCCAATTTAAGCCAGCTCCTGGAGTAGGGGAAGAGTAGCTGATGAACTGGATTATATTCAGTTGTTGCAGAGCTGTGAGAGGGAGACAACAGCCGGCAGACTATGACCACTTGAGGGTCCACTGATCTGACCCCACCAGTCTCAAACCAAACTATATATTATAATAACTTGAAGCTATGACGTTATTTTGTTTATCAGTGATAAGGATTGTTAGGTTTCCCTCTACGCTCAATCACATCTATCACCCACCAAGCTCTTATCTCTCAGGTGTCACCTGGAATATAAGGGGCACACCTGCTCAGCCTCAGAATGGGGCTGTCGCCAGATATACAATCCATAAAAAATTACTTTGGCGTCCAGATGCCACGACGACACAGGAACATCCATGATGACTGTTGTGGGAATGCAGTGAGGTTAATTAATTCTGCATATTCATAAGTTGCTGCCTAATGAGCTATTTAGAATTAGATGCAGAGTCCATATGCAAATTACTCCCATCATTACTGTATTTCACAGATGTGTCACCTCTCAGCTACTCCCACTTTGATATGTGTTAGACAGGATACAGATTTCAGTTCTCGCAGTAGGAAAGTGTAAGTGGGAAAAGATATCAGAAGATATACAAGTAAAACTTTTCTGATTTTATATAGTTAAAAGTTCAATGAAAAAATATATATATTGGAAAACTTTGAGTCTTACTAAAATTAAGCTTGGAATAACAACTAAACCTCAGTTTAATTATAAAAAATATATATTTATGATGCCACTGCTGGACCATGGAAGCAACCATAATGTGTTGGTGGAAGTCACCAATACACAAAAACCTGCAGAGGAAGGGACCTAACCGATGGGATCCATTCAGTGGCTGGTGGAGCTGGTTCCTCCTCTTGACAATGGTCTTTTTGTTATTGATTTTATAACTCATTAAAACTTCTTAAACTATTTATTTATAAATAAATAAATACATTAAATAATAAAAAATTAGGGACACATTTAACCTCTGTCAACACTATTACAATTATGTTGTTGTGGAATCCACCGTTTTGTTGTGAGAAGATTAACTTCTCTAGGTTGGAGGAGACATAGAGCCATATTCAACTGAGGTTTCGGGCGATTCGGTAACCCGTAAGTGAGGTTGCAAGCTAATATGCTATTCAATTGGCGTCTTTTTGCGGGTTGCGATCCGCTTCCAAGTTACGGGCTTGAGAAAATAGCGATGGTTAAACTCGTAACTTACAGCTTCCAGAAGACTTTGATCTCTCACTTTCGCAGGGCTAAGATCACAAATCGCTATTCAATTGCTCAATTTCCCCAAGCCCGCGAATGTTTTCACACCCGTAAACAGCAAATGAGGGGGGTTAAAGCCCTGTCTGAAGCACTGTAAATTCAATTAAAAAATCAATACTGCACTGTAAATAACGGGGAAGCGATGACAGACATTAGAATTAATTGAACAACAGTCTCAAGCTCGCAATTCAGCAGCATATAATATTTTATTTTACGTTTAATTTCGGTTAAATCGATCTCGGATATCAATGAGTTAATACATATCAGGCCACCTACATGGACTAGAACAGTATTGGCATTCATTTTCATAATTCTTTATTTTCGGCATTTGCAAATCTGATCGCTTATCGGACCCCCAAACCTAATTGATTGACATGTAACCTGCATGTTTTACTGCTGTAATAATGACAGTTTTCTATTGGCTAATTCGAAATGGGTGGTTACAGGCTTGCTGAATGATCATGTTCCCGCCCTGAAGTGCTCCGAACCAGTGCATGGTTTACGGTTTTGGCTTTGGGCCTGTAACCGTGTAACTTGCAGCTCTGAGGAATTGAATGGCATAAAAATAAGAGACGAACTGGCCCTTAGAATGCACAAGAAGTACAAATCTGCAATGAGAATTTGGCAGATACAACTGCCAGGGCTCATAGCATGGTTAAAAGTAAACTCTTCTGTGAAAATAATAGCAGCAGGCAAGTTAACAAAATGGCAGACTATAATAACAATTAATTGCAAATAAAATTTACAAAATACAAAGGTTTTGTTTATTTTTTGGATTCCTAAAAACATTTTGTCCACTTATCAGATTTAGTTATTTAAAATACTATATAGAACACAATCGATGACAGTGGTATTTAAAATTATGAATTGGTCTTACGATATATATATATATATATATATATATATATATATATATATATATATATATTTATATATATACTATATGATCATGTGTTGATATTGGGAAAAAAACTAAATCATCTATAAAAATATATATAAATGAGGACTCAATAATAAATATTAACCAGATTATGTCTCATGAACTTGAAACAAATTCACAATCTAAAAATGTCATAGGATCCTTCCACAGAAAGGCATCAGAGACCATAAATGGACATCGACAGTATATATATAAGCCTAAAAATAAAAATACTCAGAGGTCATTTTAAAAAAGGCCTTTGAAATGAAAATGATAACATACTTTAAAACGAAAAACACAGGTCTTAATGTTAACATGGAATTCCTGTCGCATTATCTAGAATTCTTTTAATTTTACATTACGGATATGTTTTGTGTTTTTTAGATTTTGTTGTTGTTGTTTGATTTCTCCTTTTTTTGTTTGGTTTATTTCTCAACTATCCCATTGTCTTCTTACAGTTTCATGGTACCTGAAACTCTCAAGATGTACAAATAATTACGACCCTGTTTATTTACGTTTGACTTACACCAAGACTGACCTGTGCACAGCCCACTGAACAGAACCATTTTTTTCTTTTAACTGTTATTTGTGTTTTAATGGGAATATATCAGAAATGCCTAGGACTTGAAAACGAGAGGAACTCTCTAGAAGGGTTGTCATGAAATCTATGAATATGTTTGTCCAATAAAAAAGTTATCACTATATACTGCATTATTCTGATTATTCATCTAGATTACTGGACACTCACAGCTACATCACTCTTCATTATAACTACCTTGTCTTCGTAAAGGGACTTGTGTACCTCAGTGAAGCAATGTGTACCTCAGTGAAGCTGTGAGCTATGCCATGTAGGGACACCCAAGGTGGGCTGGTAAGGATTGCAATATATTATATACCATCTGACTAAAAGACAACAGCACTAACAAGGGTACAATGAAACTCTCAGCTATATTGACCCCCACGACATGCTCTCTCCTAGTTACAAGTTTATCTCTCTAACCACTCCTTAGGGGCCGCCACTTCTTTCATTGGCAGAGCTAGTGAGTGGATGGCCCCTGTGCAAAATGTGGTCCCCCTTGCAACATCTTTATCTGTTTCATAGGGGCCAACAAAAATGCCCAAAATATATGTAGATGGTCAGAATATCCTATGGTGATCAGTAATGATCTGCAATCCTCATTTAATAAAATAAAATTCCTCTTGTATGGCCAGTAGCTAACGACTACTTTATCTATACTACTAGTTGCAGTTGGGGTACCTTAGGGTTCAGTTTTGAGTCCATTTATTTTCTCAATATACACATCCTTTCTTGGCTAGCTAATAAACTCATGTGGACTTGAGTGTGTCTCTACACTGGTGCTACCCAAATCTCCCCTCTTCCCTATGTCTAACATTGTCTCTGCTCAGTGGTTTCACATCCCTGGTACACAATGGCATCCAAGATTTGCAATCCATCACTCACTAGGCTGATTGTCACCATCGTCTCTTCCACCAGAACATGCTCGCATTCTTTCATATTCGGTCAACGAAAGTCACTATCACATGACCATAGATGATCCAGGGCCCTCCTGCCAGACCAAACACTCAGGTACCTCCTCATTGCCCAGATCCTTATCCCTTACCTAAATTGCAGCCTCAATCATCCTTCATACAACCGAGTCATTACCACACCCATCCCCAAAACATAATAGCTACCCTGTCTTGCCTAAGATCCCAGTACTTGCCCATGACCGAGTGGTCCGTCCAAGAGTTTTTATGGATTCAATTTAGCATCTCCAACTTATTTTTCTTCCATCATGGCTTGAACCACTTAAGAAAAGTATTTTCCTTATTATGACTATCCGGCCTTCTAAACAGGCTAGGATTAAATGACTTTGGCCCCACTGTCAGCTACCCTTCACAACAAGAAAGGGACCCAACCACAAATACAAAATAGTAACTGTTACAAAGGCTTCAACAATATGGTAAATGTCTACAAGTCTTATTTGATCTAACTATTCCCTAAACATCCTCAGTTCTTCCCATGCCTTAATCTTCTCTTGACCTATCATTATCTCAGTCCAGTCCCATCTAAAAATACTACTCCCAAGCTGCTGCAACTATATGGAACTCTCTTTGCCACTGTTAGCTTCGCCCCACTCTTCACAGTTTTACACTATCTCTGAAAACCCATCTTTTCAGACGTGCTTATGATTATACTATTATATATAAAATATAAAATGTGATATTTTGGATTATTTTATGGACAACCCTATTTGTAATATTATTTGGAGCAACACAGCATGAATCTCATGTTACTAAGGTAAGTGATACACTGTTCATATTTGCTACAGAGTGAATTAAAGGGGATCTGTTATCCCAACAAAAGTTTGGTTTAATCTGAAGAGCATTAAAAGCTGGCTACATATTATAAATCCTTCCCGAGGTACTAAGCATTGTTGGGGGTAAGGGAAGGATATTGTTTTAGCCACCTCAGAGAAAGACAAGCAGACTGTTATTCTAATTGACAGATCAAAGCAGCTAATTTGCATTTCACAATGGCTCATTTGAATACAAATGCAGTACAAGCAATATTGATGTTTCTAAGGAATGATTCACTTTAGAAAAAAATCTAATTCAATATACTGACAGTTTTTCATGCTCTAAGAATAATCTAAAAATTCAACTTGAAATTTAACTTAAATTGATACTAATGTATTAACCAAACAGCACTGATTATCCGGTATCAGACCGTCACCTCCTTTTATCCAGACAAATTTTCAGCTGGGGCTTCCTGTGGTGGCTGTTGGGGTTGCCCTTGTGCGGCTGTGGTGCTGGCACCCTCCTTGGTCTGGTGACTGTTATCCGGGCTGGGTTGCTTCAGGGAGGAACTTCTGGACGGCCTCTGCATATTTGGGATCGGGTGACTTTGCCTTGCCTGATTAATCAGTTTAGCTAGACCACCAATGGGTTCGGCAAAACGGTTAATTAAGAGTTGGAATGGAGGATTCTAGATAATCAGTAATAATCATGTACCTCCTGTTCTCCTAAAGCATCACTTTGTATTCTTATCTTTCCTCGCCCAGGAAACCCTGCTGGTTGGAGAAATTTCCTGTATTTGGGAGAGAAGGTGCGGAGTTGGGAGCTTTTCGAGCACACTTTTATGCACACAATCACAGCTCACAATTATAGCGGTCTGACATTGCTGGTCTTGAAGACATGTTCCTGAAGTTGTTGACTGTTGTTAACTCCTCTGCGGTTATGCATATTTGGTGCCATAGTGGCAGCTCTCTATAGCTACCAACAGCTAAAAAAAACTCAAGGCGCTATAAGGCAATAGTAAAACCAAAAGGGCAGGGCAGGTGAACAATTCCCAACAGGCACACCATATACAGTAGCCTACTCTGCTTAATTAGAAATCTGTCCTTGGGTACATTCTATATTTTCAGTTGGTATTAAGATCCTCAACAGCCATGGCAGTGAGATGAAGACCTTTTGATGAGGATGACATTTTTGGCCTGGTCCATCTTTTACAAATTTCCTTTGGATGTAAGGATTGATACACCCTTATGTAAGAAATGAAAACTTGGGCCATGAGACGATAAGTGCCTTGGTCTTGTTAGAGCTTATTATGAAATTATGTATTTTGTGATCTATAAATGGTAACTCTTAACATCAACATCATAAAACAAAGGCACTGAATCTGATAAGGGTCTCTAGCCGTGGACCCCTTGCTCACTGTACCTTAGGTAGTGCAGCTACACCTCACTGACGAGGCCCAATAAAGTCAGAAGTGTACATACAGGGTTTGCTGTTTCTTCTGTTTCAGGACAATTGCCTGGTATTTCTAGGCTGGATCACTCTACTGAGTGAGACCAGACTGATATACTACATGAAAGGCACCAGTGAAATAAAAGAGGCTGCTCTCTAAGGGCCTAATTCAATAGCGATTTGGCCAATAGGCCTCTATATAAGCATATATATATATATATATATATATATATATATATATATATATATATATATATATATATATATATAAGAGCATATTTTTTTTACAGAAGTTCTTAGTGAACACCTTGCTTTTGGATAGAAGTTCACTAACTAAAAACTTCTGTAAAAAAATATGCTCTGTGCTGTAAAAGAGCCCTATTCAATTGGCCGTATCACAATTGCATGAGGCCCTAAGTAGGCAACCAGACCTATAGATCAAACCTACTTCAAGTGTTCGTTCTCAGATTGAGCACCTCTGACTCATTTTTTGTTTATGCAAATGACCCTTGGGGGCTATCTCACAATACAGGTGATATGAAGCTCCAGATATGGACTTCTTGTTCACTATGCCTTAGGGAGTTATCTGCTACACCTCACTGACGAGGCCCAAGAGAGGCCGAAATGTACGTCTGGGGTTTGCCGTTTATCCTGTTCAGTATAGAATTGCCTGGTATTTCAAGGCTGGATAACTCTTTTTGAGTGAGACCAGACTTACATATTAGCCTGGTCTTTCACACCATGAAGAGCACTTACAGTGAGTCCAGTGGGACTTTAAGAACCTCACATCAGCATAGATATAATGTATAGTGTGTAAGGGGTTAAGCACTAGTGGAGCCTTTGCCGGTGCAGCACTGGGAACAACAACGGATAAGGACCCGTTGCTACTGGCCATAACTTATTAGGATAGAGAGTCAGATATATATAAAGCTGATCTGACTACTTACCGTATTTTTCGCCGTATAAGACGCACTTTTTCTTCCCCAAAACTGGGGGAGGAAAGTTAGTGCGTCTTATACGACGAATATACCTTTTCAAACTGCCTCTGTCCTCTTGATCTCACCCCAGCGCTTCCTACCAGCATCGCGTCGGCCGGTGCGTCCTAGTGACGTCACACACGCAACGCTGCAGTACACGAGGAGTGCTGGTAGGAAGCGCTGGGGTGAGATCAAGATGGCAGAGATCAGAAGAAAGGTGAGGATCAGGGGGGTCAGGGAGGATCAGGACGGTCAGGGAGATTCAGGAGGGTCAGGGAGGATCAGGAGGGTCAGGGAGGATCAGGAGGGTCAGGGAGGGTCAAGGTCTCCCAAATGCTCCCAAATGCTGCAGTATATGGATATGTATGTGTGTGTGTGTGTATGTATGTATGTGTGTGTGTGTATGTGTGCATGTATGTGTGTGTATATATGTATGTATGTGTATGTATATTTATGTGTGTATGTATATGTATGTATGTGTATCTATATATATATATATATATATATATATATTTGTGTGTAATGTAGGTGTGTATCTGTGTGTAAAGTGTATTTGTGTTTGATTCAGATTTTTTTCTTTTCTTGTTTTCCTCCTCTAAAAACTAGGTGCGTCTTATCTGCCGGTGCGTCTTATAGGGCGAAAAATACGGTACATATATTTCTTAATTGACCCTCTAGAGACACCTACCTTGATCTTGTCCGGGGGGGGCTTTATTTACTATCTCCACCACTGTTATTGGTAAGTAATTCTACGGACAAAAAACAATATTTAATGGAGAAAAAAAAATTTGACCTATGGCAAATTTGATAATTTAAAATTTTATTAGGAAATTAATTGACAAAAAAATGAAGAACTATGAGATATAATGTGACTTATTGGGGATTATTATTTACAGCCTGTTTGTGAGAAATTCAACGTTTGTTTTTTTCATTCAAGGTTCACGGGAGGGTAAATAATATTTTATCAGTGCTTTGTCCTTGTCCAATCTGATGAACAGCTTGTTTTAATGATACATTTTATAACGGCATTGAGCCCATTCTGCACAATTAGTTGACAAAATACTTTTTTAATGCCTGTCTGTCTACGTCTAATGGTGGCAGCCTGGATCTTTTATGTCTCTCATAGGAGAAAGTGTATTTGTAAGTTATTTTTTTTTAGAGTTTGAATGAAGGCAAATGGACAATTATTGTGTCAAAAATGTCACTCTGCAGTGGAAAAATTATCCAAAAAATAAAGAATGTCACTTGCTGTTTGAACTGTAAAAGCAATAAAACTGCACTTACCTAAAAGGCCAAAACATAAAAAAACAATTATGTTATAATAGTAAAGTACCAAAAGTAGGAAAGTATGAATATTTGCAATTGGAATTATAAATATATATATTTTTAATAATTAAAAAAGCTTTAAATTCACAAGATTTTGGCTGTCCCTCAGCTCCTCCCACCAGACTGGTGTTGGTGACACTACTTATATAATGGATTATTGGCCTCCATTTGTATATAGCCATACAATATACATTATTAGCAACTTGCAAAAGATGAATCCAGCCACAAATATCTTATATCTCTAATATAAGAAAGCTGCTTTATGCAATGAAATATGTTACCGATTGAGACATAAAAGTGGCCTATCTACAGCCCCACTGCCTCCACCTACCTTTGGCTGCCTTCCCCTGTCCCACATTGCCTTTACCTCATCCTACTCCGTCTCCCACTACTTTCTGCTATTGCCCCTACTGCCACCACGTCCCTCCCTCTGCCCTAACTGCCTTCATATAACCCCCACTATCTCCACCACCCTTTCTGTATCCCCTCACACAGGAAGGCTTAGAAGGATTCTAGGACAATTTGCAGATACTTAGACCAAGTTACTGGGTTCCGGGACAATTATTCTTCATTTAAAAAAAATAATAAACACCTTCCCTCTAAATGAAACACACTATGTATACATGTCCCAATCTTAGCATGAACTGTATTTTCCACATTTTTAAATCAATTTTGCCACAATACAACAAAGGGGTGAGATGCCATAACCACATACAATTAACACCTTTTGATGTCTAATTGTCCAACGTGGGCTAGGACTCCCACCAGAGGCTATCTCCCATCTAGGTGCCGATAAGTCTCTGGCTCGAATGTCAGATAACTTAGTGTCTGTGCACGGCAGATTGTCTAGAAGGGACTTTCTCTAAGCAGGGAACGTAGCAGAGGGTAGTGTACTGGCTAGCGGTCCTATGGTGCCCTGTAAGCAGGAAGGAAATGTCTTTTGCACTTGGTGGTTGTGGAGAGGACAGGGTGTACGTGTATCCGCTCAGTAGCTGACTTACTCTCAGACAGAGACACCTCTATTCAGTCAGAGAGGAGTTGGCTTGGAGGTTAGAGGTAGCTCTGGGGTGTATTCAATTTTGGGGCTGACCAGGAATTCCACAACATTTCTAACTATTCACACTCCCTATTAGATTGTATAAGGGTCAGAAGCAATGACTAAGGTCAAATATTTTCCCTATTAGTGGTTAAGGATCAAAGGTGTATCACTTGCAAAGCATTTGACACCACTCGACCTTTGGGTATAGAAACAAAGTGTTTCAATTGCTGTCTGATAGCCTAGTTACCTGTACTTGATGACTTAATCAGATCTGTGGATCTTCCATAGAAGTCTATGGAGCCCAATCAACCACTTACCGTGAGTTCAAATCCAGCCAGGAACCTAGCCCGGCCCTGAGGCAGGGAGCATATTGGGTATTGTGGCTGGCTACTGGAAGGGCTTACTGGACGCTCTTAAACTGTTACTACCCTCAAAATATTTTTATGGGCTCAATACAATATTTACACCCTCAAACATGTCATACACATAAAATAGTTGTCTTAAAAAAATTAAATTGACCTGGTGGAAATGGTTCTTGGGGGTCCAGGGTATATAAACAGGGCTTGGGGAAACATGAGAAAACATAACAGGTAAACAAGTGTACTTTGGTTTTATACACCGAACAAAGTCATATAGTCCTTCATTATAAATTTCTCTATGGTCATTATAATAGCTTTTGGTCACTGTGGCTAGTGTACAAAGGGACTCAGTCACCAGGTCCAAAATATGCAACAGTTCCTGGGGTTGGGGCACCTCATTGCCTTTCACTACCCCCTCAGCCCCATATTGCATCACCCTGCCACCTCTATACTCTCTATATTTGCTTCTCTCACTCACCATCCTTTCACCATCCTCTCTCTCCCCTTCTCATCCCCCACTTCTTTCTTCTCTCCCCTCCACTTCTCCAATCCTTCCCCTCTCACGCATCATTCCCCCTCTTCCGTTGGAGAGCAAATGTGTATCACATATAAAGTTGTGAGCATGCGGGTCGTTGCTAAAGCCGCAGGCATGCGAAGCGAGGGCCTCAGTTGCTGGCATGGAGCGCCAAAGGCGCTCCTTGCCAGCAACTGCGGACTTCGCAACATTTACGGAAAAAACACCAGGACCTCGCTAAGATACCACTTTAACGGCCGACCCACGCAAACCTGAAAATAATAGAAACACAATAAATACACACAACAAACACATAAAAAGCTTACCCACAGCAAGGGGGGCACCCAGGACCTCTGCAAGTGAAGTAACACCTCCATTTAACAAGTCCAAATTCCAGAGTTTAGACACCCGAAAATTCCCTAAGCGAGAGAAAAAATGGCAGCCGAAAAAAACGAAAACGAGGCTACAGGACCCTAAAGACGCAAAACACCAACAGACATACGGATTTTACGAAAAAGCCGGACGACATCCAAGAACAAGGATGCAAAATCAGCCACAGCCGCGTATCACACACTAGGCGCCATTTTACAACACTAACTTACACAATGCGGAAGTACACAGCTACCCTAATGGATTTTCCTTGTGCACGCAGCCTATTTACACTACACACATTGCTGACACTTACACCTCAGCTCCATAACACTGAAAACGCACATTGTATGCTGCAGCAACATGAAAACAGATTGTCAGCTCTTCAACACAATCCTTCCTGCATATATTACTTCCAAATAGGTGAAGTAATGTATTATTCATTTGATTACCATACACCAAACAGCATTAGCTCACTTACAACTTCATTGCCGTCATTTTTTGACGGGCAATATTCTAGTTTTATATATTGTTTGAGTTTTTTTATAAACATAAATAAGATTATTATTGCTTATTGCTTATTATTTCTACTTAAACATGGAAACACTTCCCAGAGCCAGTGGAGTTATGTATGGGTTTCTGGGACATCAAAGCCATGATGTGACATCTGTGAACGAGGTTGAGGAGTCTATCTTTGCCCCAACGCACATACAATACCTTTGTAATATTCCTTTGCTCAGAGATCTGGGCCCATCTGGGATTTTCCATTGAAATGCTACTTAAAGTTGAGCCTTTATTACTAAATAATTTCCATTTTCTCTTTGCTTTTCTTTTCCTGAGCAGTAAAATGCGATTGTTTGCTCTGTTCATTAATTAAGGCGAGATGCAGCGAGATCCCCAGTGCTTGTTTGCAGACTACTTTATGGCTTGGATTATGTACTGCAGACACTCATGTGCATATCCTGGCCTTCATGGATAATTTATATGTTAGCACCACAGCAGATTCACTCCTGTACTTTTTACTCCCTTATCACAGGCAGGAAAACACATAGCAAAACTCTCACCATCAATTAGAGAAGAGGGTGAGAAAGAAAGATAAAAAAGAGATAGAGAGTATGGGATGGATGAGGATAGAGAGGGGAAAAGTAGAAGGGAAGGATGGGGGAAGGTGGAGATGTATGGGGAAAGAAGGAGGAGGGGAGGAAGAGGGAAAGGGAATGGGGAAGAAAGAGATGGGGAGATAGAGGTGTAGAGGAAGGGGGTCAATAGAGGGACAAGGAAGGGAAGGAGAGGAAGAGGGGAAGGGAGTGGGGAAGAATGAGAGGGATAAGTGAGGGGGAAAATAAAGGGGGAAGGAAGGGGAGAAGTGGAAGTAATGGAGTAGGAAAAGAGTAGAGTGGGAGGTGTGGGGAAGGAGGAGAAAATAGAGGGGGAAAGAAGGAGGAAGGGAGGAAGAGGGAAAGGGAATGGGGAAGGAGAGAAGGAGAGTGAGAGATGGGGAGAAGGGGTAGAAAATACAGGGGGATCGAAGGAGGAGGGAAGGAAGAGGGAATGGGGTAGAATGAGAGGGAGAAGTGAGGGGGGAAATAAAAGGCGGAAGGAAGGGGAGGAGTGGAAGATGGAAATGGAGTAGGAAAGAGTAGAGCGGGAGATGTGGGGAAGAAAGAGAAAATAGAGGAGAAAAGAAGGAGGAAAAGGGAAAGGGTGTGGGGAAGTAGAGAAGGAGGATGAGAGTTGGGGAGATGGGGTACAAAATAGAGGGGGACAGAAAGAGGAGGGGAGGAAGAGGGAAAGGAAAGGGGAAGGAAGAGATGGGAGATAGAGGTGTTGGGGAAGGGGGTAAATAGAGGGACAAGGAAGGGAAGGAGAGGAAGAGGGGAAGGGATTGGGGAAGAATGAGAGGGAGAAGTGAGGGGGGAAATAAAGGCGGAAGGAAGGGGAGGAGTAGAAGAGGGAAATGGAGTAGGAAAGAGTAGAGCGGGAGGTGTGGGGAAGGTGGAGAAAATAGAGGAGAAAAGAAGGAGGATAGGAGGAAAAGGGAAAGGGTGTGGGGAAGGAGAGAAGGAGAGTGAGAGATGGGGAGAAAGGGTAGAAAATAGAGGGGGATGGAAGGAGGAGGAGAGGAAGAGGGAAAACGAGTGGCGAGAGGGAGAGGTGTTGAGAAATGGGGACAAAATAGAAGTGGAAAAAGATAACTAGAGGGGAAAGGAGGATAAGAGAGAGAGTGTGGGAAAAGGAGAAGTGGCAGTCTCTTTCTTCTATGTCTCATAGGCCAGGCTGAGACACAACTACATCTTTAATTAATATCTAACCAGGTCTACAACGTAGCATTTTCATTTCTGCGCATAAGAGCTGTGGTAGCTGTTTCCAAGAACTATATACCAGCACCCTTACTTAAGAAATCAGGCTCATAGAAATCAGCTTGTTACTCTCGTTATATAAATAATACCAGTTCCGAATATTTATATAAGATTCAAATGAGAACGGGAAATATTTTATTAATTTATATGAAAAAAATGGTGCGTAAAATAAAATTGTACTTATAGAGGAGAAAGATGAGAATAAATACTGACCATCCCCTGATCTTCGAAAGGATACCTCCTATACTGGAAAACTTCACCATAGGTTTAGCCCCAAAAGCTAACTAAGTATAAAAAACCTATTGAAGTATATACTTAGATACAAAGTATCTCATGCTCTAATCATACAGGTTCATAATCAATATAAATCAACGAATTGAATGGGTTAGAAGATGATTTTTATGGCAAACCTTATAATCTAATTGATACAACTTTTTTAATTAAATAACTTATGGTCCATTTCTAAGGAAAAAGTCATTTTTAAGATTTGAATATGCATCAAATTAACTTGCAAGCTGACTCACAGGCTCCCTGCCTCTCCCACTGTGGTGTGCGTAAGTTAATTTGAGGTATATTTCTAGTTTTTTTCATGTCTTTTCAGTTCTGTGGTTTGGCCGTTAAAGTCGTAAATTTTGCGCGGCGCTCAGTGCATGTACGGGTTTTCGGTCCTAAGTCGTACAGTTCGTAATTCCCGCATGCCTCAACTGCTTGCTTCGCTTTGTGAGGCTTGCAGTTGCGGCTAAGTCCCACGGGCGAGCTAAGTCCTTCGTGCCTCAACTGCAAAAGCTGTTTTCTTCCTAAAAACATTAGAAACTGCCTATACATTGTTTAGCCATCTTATCTCCATTAAATAACTCCTGAGATATTCATAATTGTTTGTGCAGATCATTTATTCTAAGGTGCAGCTCCATATATTTATTTGTGACTCAGTGCGCTTGATAGGATCAAACTGCATAATAATGTGTGTGTAAAATGATTTTTTGCCCTTACAAAAACAAATAAGCATACTGAGCCCCATCAAAACCACATATTAGTACTCCTGAGCCGCACACTTGCATAATAGCTGCTTTGTCAGTAGTGAATGTCTAATTTTTTCTGCTCTTTTAGAATGACATAATTCTAGTGTAAGGAGGAAGGCAATAGCACACATACTAAATAGACAGCATTAAAACAATATATATATATATATATATATATATATATATATATATATATATATTAATAATTACCAAATGACTCTCTCTCTCTCTCTATATATATATATATATATATATATATATATATATACATATATATATATATATATATATATATATATAAAACCAGATGAGTAATTAGAGTATTGCAG
Organism: Discoglossus pictus; assembly: GCA_027410445.1. Classification (NCBI taxonomy): domain Eukaryota; kingdom Metazoa; phylum Chordata; class Amphibia; order Anura; family Alytidae; genus Discoglossus; species Discoglossus pictus. The sequence goes on along the minus strand of CM050163.1, from coordinate 26,212,395 downwards.
TATACAGTGATACCTTTTTTATTAGACAAACATATTCATAGGTTTCATGACAAGCTTTCGAGAGTGTTCCTCTCTTTGTCGAATATTGACTCTGTATTGACTCTGACTCGACAAAGAGAGGAACGCTCTCGAAAGCTCGTCATGAAACCTATGAATATGTTTGTCCAATAAAAAAAGGTATCACTATATACTGCAATACTCTGATTATTCATATATATATATATATATATATATATATATATATATATATATATATATATATATATATATATACTACTTCCCCACAAAACATATTACCAGGGGCGTAGGTACTGGGGACAATTCAAATACCAAATTAAATGAATTGGGGACTAAAAAATTTGCAAAATCATACTTAATCATGCCATACCAGATTTGGCCACTAGTGTACTTTGCAGTATGTCTTTCCCATGAAAGCTTTGACCCATCATTTATTATAATTAGATATACTGTATATATACACACACATAATAGTCTGGCATATAGACATTCTTCCTGTCTTAGGAGTTGAATTATCCACCCAAGATTTTTTTGGGCTACTATGCCCATGCATATGACCAATGGACATTTTGGGCTGACCTAGATGGAACTAAATATTAAACTAAATGTTGTGCCAATGGATCTTTCTAATGTTCTAAGTATTTTGCAAGCTTTGGTTGATCCCACCATGATACAATGCCTTAACAGCAATTACCTATATATGTACATTGCATGTAATAGGTCTATGTAACATATGTATGACCCATGAAAAACATGATGATTTGCCTATGTTTTAAGTTTGGCCTAATAATAACAATTTGCAATGTTTTACCCACACAAAATGTCTTTATATAACATTGATGGTTTCACTTAAAAGTACACTGTAATGATAAAACAAGTCATGGTCCTTTAAAAGTATAACTTGCACATGGAAACCCCAATAGCACAATAATATAGATTTATGACGTACTGGATTACAATATTTATTATTTTGATCAGTTTGGGTTGGGACACTGCAACAAAATGGGGCTACACTACCATCACTAAATAATTGGTTAACGCAGGAAGAAATCCAAAAGAGGTTTGAGAAAATAAATGTTAATAAAGCCCCGTGTCCTGATGCGATACATCCAAGGGTACTGAGGGAACTGGGTTCTATAATAGCCAAACCATTATATCTAATTTTTTAGGATTCACTCAACTACCAGATGACTGGAGAAAAACAGAGGTGATACCTATATTTAAGAAGGGAGCAAGAGCAAATCCAGGGAATTATAGAACAGTGAGTCTCACTTCTGTAGTAGGGAAGCTTTTAGAAGGGTTAATAAGGGATAATATACAGGAATATGTCTATTCAAACAGGATTATAAGTAGGAGCCAACATGGATTTATGAGGGATAGGTCATGTCAGACCAATCTAATTCATTTATATGAGGAGGTAAGTAGGAACTTGGATCAAGGCAACTCATGGATGTAGTCTTTTTGGATTTTGCAAAGGCTTTTGATGCAGTGCCACATGAGAGACTATTGTGCAAACTATACAGGAATTGCAGTAAATATTTGCTCATGGATTGAGAGCTGGCTAAAAGACAGGAAGCAAAGGGTTGTTGTTAATGGAACATACTCCAATTGGACTAATGTGGTAAGTGGGGTTCCTCAGGGTTCAGTATTAGGTCCTCTCCTTTTTAACATATTTATAAATTACATAGAAGTAGGACTCGAAAATACTGTCTCAATTTTTGTTGATGACACTAAGTTGTGCAAGGTAATTAAATCAGATAATTATGTACTTTCCCTACAAAGGGATTTACATAAAATAGAGAAATGGGCGGCTAAATGGCAGATGAGATTTAATCAAAATAAATATTAAAGATATGCATCTGGATAGAAAAAATCACCATGAAATGTATAATCCTAATGGAGCAAATCTAGGGGTATCTGAAATAGAAAGGGATTTGGGAGTGCTTGTGGACAACCACCTAGGTAACAGTGCTCAATGCTAAGCAGCAGCTGCAAAGGCAAATAAACTATTAGCATGTTTTAAGAAGGGTATAAAAGCAAGGGAAGCAAATATAATTCTGCCACTATAGAAATCTCTAGTACACCCCCATTTGGAATATGGAGTACAATTTTGGGCATCACTTCATAAAAAGGACATTTTAGAGCTGGAAAAAGTACAGAGAAGGGCAACAAAACTCATAAGGGGAAGGAAGAGGCTAAGTTATGAATAAAGACTAACCAAAATAAGCTTATTTTCCCTAGAAAAAAGGCATCTAAGAGGAGATATGATTACTCTATATAAATACATCCAGGGTCAATACATGGCTTTGTGAAGTGAACTTTTTGTGCCAAGAGGTTTTCAACTGACAAGAGGACATCCTTTGAGGTTAGAGGAAAAAATATTTCACCATAAATAAAGAAAAGGGTTCTACACAGTTAGGGTGGTTAAACTGTGGAATTCTCTACCAAAGGAGGTGGTGACAGTGAATTCAATAGATAAATTTAAAAAGGGGTTAGATATATTTTTGAATAAAGAGGACATTCAAGGCTATCCTAGTTAACTAGAAAGGAATATTGATCCAGGGATAAATTTGATCGCCAGTATCTGGTGTCAGGAAGGAATTTTGCTTTTTTTTGCCCCTCTGGATCAATTACCAATTATTAACGAATAATCCACATATTAAAAGGATCAGAAGAGATCTAAAAAGGTTGAACTTGAGGACTAACAGTCTTTATTCAATCTCAAATACTATGTAACTATGTAACTATGTAGTTTGCCTGTAGGGGTTGTCATGTTAGTATTTTTCTTGGGTGAGCAAGTATCATGCTGGTTTGGCCATATGCTTTCTATTGGCCCACATAGTTATGTTCAAGCCCTTAGCTACCGCTGTTGCAATGCACTGGGGCCCCATGGCCCATACTCCTGCCCCCCTGGGCCCCCTTGGCATTACCCTCCTTGAGGGCTTCCTATGACTCCCGGTTGGGCACATCTTGTCACCGGAGCAGGGTATCCCTTGTGTGATGTCAATTGGGATTCCCTGTCCTGGTGAGAAAAGTGCGGCTGGGGAGTCATACTAAGTCCCCAAGAGAGGGGGCCATGCGGCTGAGGGTATCCAAGTGGGGCCCAAAATATATATAATGAAACTGCCACTGGTCATGTGTGCTGTATCCTGCTCTAGAAGGAGCAATATGGAGATTCACAATGTGCTCCTGCCCATTTCATACAACAAGCCACTCATAGGAAGACAGAGGGAAGTGTACATGTCAACTTCCTACAGGTGGGAAGAAGGAAATTAAAAATATATTCCATAGACCATAACTAAAGTACTATTAATAGTATTACCTAGAATTTAATTTATATATTTAATTCCCTTATATTTATTTTTTCCTTACCCAAAAGCAGACAGATTAATTTTGAATACATATCCTTATATACATGTAAAGCCAGTAACAAAAACAATAAAATCAACACCCAGGATATTGTGGATTTCAGATGTCCTTGCAAGAAATAAGGGCCAAATGTAGCAGAAAACACTTTGTTTATGATGTTAATAAAGTTTATTAATAAAGTTTTATTATTGCAATTTTATCTGTCTGTTTCTGTCTCCCGTTGTAGTGCGTGATATAACTGTCTCATTACATTGGTGCTGCATTTTGTGGTCGCTCACTTTCTCCAGTCTGTAAACATTATTAATATCTAGTTTATTTTCAGCTTTTATTATCAGTGCTGCTGATAAGACTCAGACCGACCTGGTCTTTGCATCTGGTTTATAGAATAATATTTTATGTTGAGAAATGTGGTGTCTTATCTTAACAACCCGTGAAAAATAAAACTAAAGTAAAAAAAAAAGGGTTAACTAAAACTGGTAATTAAATAAATAAATAAAGTAAAAATAATGGATAACTAAATTGATAATCAGCAAATATATAAATAGATAATGGAAAAATAATGGAAAACGAAACTTGGTAACCGTCAAATAATTAAATAAATAAATAAAGTAAAAATAATGGATAACCAAACATGGTAACTGGCAAATAAATAAAAAACATAAAATTAAGAGATAACTAAATATGATAAACGGCAAATAAAAAAAGAAATAAACACATAAAGTAAAAATAATACATAACTAAACTTCATAATAGGCAAATAAATAAATAAATCAATAATGTAAAAACAATGGCTAACTAAACAAGGTAACTGGCAAAAAAATAAATAAATTAAGTGTAAATAATAGATAACTAAACATGATAACCGGCTAATAAAGAAATAAAGAAATACATAACGTAAAAATAATGGATAACTAAACTTCATAAAAGGCAAATAAATAAATACATAAAGTAAACATAATGGATAACTAAACTTCATAACAGCTAAACAAATAAATGAATAAATAAAGTAAAAAATAATGGATAACTAACTTGATACCGGCAAATAAATAAATAAATAAAGTAAAACTAATGGATAACTAAACTTCATAACAGACAAATAAATAAAAAAATAGATAAAGTAAAAAATAATGGATAACTAAACTTGATGACCGGCAAATAGATAATGAATGACAAATAATGAAATAAAGTAAAATAATGAATAACTAAACTTCATAACAGACAAATAAATAAATAAAGTAAAAATAATGGATAACTAAACTTGATAACCGGCTGATAAATAAATAATTAAATTAAGTAAAAATAATGGATAACTAAACTTCATAACAGACAGATAAACAAATAAATAAAAAATAACGGATCACTAAATTTGATAAACGGCAAACAACTAAATACATAAATAAAACAATAAAATAAACTTGATAACTGGCACATTATATTAAACCTCTATTCTGTACCATATTTCTCCATTTTCTCGTCTCAGTTTATTATGTCTTGTTCTGGTTGAGTAATGAGCTTTCCTTTAGTCCCGTTGAAAGAACTGGCAGTTGTAAATGCCACACTCCCACTGTGCATTCCTGTACATTCTTCTTTCTCTGTATTCCTCTCATGTCATGAAGTTGATGAGCAGAAACCATGGCAGTATAATTGCATGTAATTATAAAGTAAATATTTATTTGCACTGTATTAATATTCTTCTTGCGTTACACTGACATATACGATTAAACCCTTTTTATTTTTTCTAGAGGATCTGTTCAAATAATATTATGTTCTTTAAGGTGTCACAGTGGTTATATATGTCAAATATAACATTTTTAAGAATCACACTTAAAATAGTGAAATGTTTTTTTTTAAGTAAAAAATATAATACATCTTCCAATTTATGACTTTTCTATTTGAGCATTTCCTCTCTGTATAATTAAGCAGCCTTGGATAGTATTGTTCCTTTATAACTCAATTAACTTTTTACTTCGTAAATAAATGAGGTTCAATAAGGAAATAATAAACTTTAATAAAATCATTATTGTCTAATGTTTTGTTGAAATATTTCTTTATTCCTACTTCCTAAAGATGTTTGATAAACTAGATATTTACCTATCTGTTGAAGAAATTTAGTAAATCTGGACCACCCTGTTTCAGAGGAGACATTTATCAAAGACAAACTCAGGGATAAAGAATCATTTTTGTTTTAAATAGTAGAACTATCCAGGCATGAGAAAAAGACTTTGACATAGGGGTATATTTTTGCTTAGGTCTATGAGCCCAAGGCCTAGGGCTGCACATCTTCAGATGGCAGCACCCTACCTCAAGCTGCAGCGGTAGTGTTATGTTCACATACAATTACTTGTCTATGCATAGTGATTTATGTCTGCACATAAAGCTATATACATATACATATAGGATAGGGAAATAAGAAGAAAGGAAGAGTATTGAATGGGATGTGGAGGGCTTACAAATGGACAGCATAAATCTCAAATATGTCACTGCTTTGACAATAGTAAACGAGAGCAGGTCAGCGCTTCCCATGAGGGATCCCTTTTTGTGCAAAATGTGTTTGGATGTAATTCCTTACAGTACAATAATCAGATGCCCGTCGCCCCCAATCCAACTACAAATGCTCATCCATACGTATGTATTATAATGTACTTTATAAATTACTGCAGTAAAAAAAAAGAAAAAAAATGTATATATATATATATATATATATATATACTATGAAATTGTCAAAAATGACGGGAATACAATTGTAAGGCTGGCAATGCTGTTTGCCACACATGTGAGTCTTTTTTTCCAGCGATCATCACGAGCCTCTCCCACTGTGTACTTCCACTTTCCTGCTTTGCAATGATCACCTTCGGCGTGCATTGCGAGCCCCTCGATAAGCGCCTTTGGTTGATCATTGCAATCCTCTCCTGCTTGTGGTGCTCATCAGGACCACCACGATGAGCATCTTCGGTGCTCATCTCGTGGCTCGCAATGAGAGCCTTCGCCGCTCATTGCAAGCTTTTCCTCCCGCCTACTGTATGGCCCGCTCATTGCAGTGTTCGTTAACCTGCAAGTTTTGTGCTTGGGAATGCCATGTGTCTCTTTCCAGCTCTCCCTGTCCTTTTTTTGTGTCTTTCTACTCTGTGTGTCTGCTGAATGTTTGCATGGCGCGCAATGACTGCCGTTGGTTTTATTTTCAAAGTCCTGCGTGCCTAACGTTGCTCGTGTAAGTGTTAATGTCTTTGTCGTTGTGTAAGTCCCACGTGCCTGTTGTTGCTTAGCCTCGTTTTCATCCTGTTTCAGGATTTTTACGTTTTTCAGACGCCTTTTTTCTTGCTTAGCCGATTTTCGAATTGTCGAAAAACGCCAAACCTGGCTCAAATTTGCTTGCAACCTCACTCCCCAGCTTCCTGGCTCCCCCCATGTGCTGTGTGTGAGTATGGTTTATATTTTTAAAGTATCTTGTTGTTTTTTAGAGTTACGCAGGCAGTGAAAGTCCTCCGCCACTGGCGATGAGAGATTGCGGTGCTCATCATATATATATTGTGACAAGGTGCCAGTCACCACTGGGTTTGCTTGTGCCTGCGTTTTATGGACACTGATGGAGGATACAATATTGGAGGCTGTAATTCTTTTCCAATTTTAGTAATATTAGCCAGTGATACAAAATAATAAACCAAACCAAATCAAAGAAAATAACAGGCCTGGCTTCCACCGAAGCACTACCCTAACTGATAGACAGTTCCCTCACGTCTCTGCCTCCTATCCAGCTAAACTTGGGTGGAGCAAAACAAAACAAACAGCCCAATAATTTATTCATAATCAATGATTCTTTACAGTGTCAGCTTGTGTTAACTTGGTTTGAAGTTTTTTTTTTTACTTACTCAGGAGGCCTCTGGAGAGTGTCAGAGAGTGTCAGATGCTCTTATGAGTATTGTGAAGGATGAACACTGCTCATCACCAGTTGTTCCACTAATAGCCCCATTAAATTCGGGCTACGTGTAAAAAGGTAGCTCTTAACGTAGCTCTCAAGACTTCAAGCTATTAAATTGGCCTCTTAAAGCAACCCGCAAAAGACTTGAGGGTTAAGGCAACAAGGCCGAAAAATGCCTACGGGAGTGGACCGTGGAACTTTGCGGCCTTAAATCCTTTGTTCTTTCAAGCCCGTAACCACTACGTTCCAATTGAGCTATTAGTACTGGCTAAGCTAAAATCTGCCCCCCTTACTTTTTCCCTTGCTTGCACTTTGGGTTGGAGTTGTACTTACTTGGAGTCTGCACGTACTGAGGGAACTAAAGATATGCAATGAGACTTGCTGGCAGCACCTGGAAATGTCCCCTGCTTGTATCAGCATCCTGGGCCTGGTGCCTTGGTTAACTAGTGGACAATGGAAGAGACTCAAGGGGAAGGGAGGTTTAAGTTGGGTATGTGGACGTATCTTTTGTTTCCTGTTCAATTTCTGACTGGCATTTTGTTCAGTCACTTCTGGCTCGGCCCTGGAGAGCCACACACAGGCCTGAATTTGAGGTTTTACTTTCTATGTACAGGTCACTGAGAATGACTGAATAAGTACCACTGGCATAGGGGCACCTCAAATGTAAATCCAGCTCTATACCAACTTTCATATTTGCTACAGTTCTATAGAGAGAGCAACAAGCTCTATTTTAGTGCCTTTATATGCCATGCAAAAGAAACAAAAACAATACAAAGCATTACGATACTTGACAAAGGAAATTTAATTTTTAAAACGTAGGACATTTTATTATATTTTTACTGAATATTTAAGAAATAAATTATAATTTTGGAAATAGGCAAATTTTTTCCAGGCCTCATCAATTCAATAAAAGAACATACATATAGACTGCAGGCCTGGCAAGGGGCATGATAGTAATTGTCATTGTCATGATACCACTTGGATGCCCAGAGGATAACGATTTGCTCTATCTATGCCCACATTTGTTCTTTCTCTGGTACAATCAGCCAGGCACGGGGAGAGATGCTTTTGTATAGGTGCATGAAAGCAGTTGAGCCTGGGTCCAATCTCTCATTTCATACATTGATTTTCCCAGCTTTTGGTGTATGTGATATAGTTCATTGGAAAGTACAGGGTTTGAAGTTTCTTGGCAAAGATTTAGAGCCACTGGAAGAAAATCAATTTCACACAGAATAGTGAACCCGGTAAAGAAGGACATTTAAGTCAAAAGTGAATTATACATTTGTCAGAGTGAAAATAAAATCTATAAGAGATGTTTAATCACAATGCACAAAAGACAGTAAGATTAAATAAAAAGGAAGATTTAAAGAGATCTGTTTATTGATAGATAGATAGATAGATAGACACATAGATAGATAGATAGATAGATAGATAGATAGGCAGACAGACAAGTACTTGTATCATCAGAGGTTTGAGCTAATGTGATATAACAGAAACTTATATGGAAGGTCCCTGGATGTTACTAGGTATATAATATCCCTTCTATCTATTTACTTTTATGTTCTTTATTTGATTAGGAAGTGCTTATAAGCTCAGTTTTTACTACATTAAATCAAGAAAATATTACCTGCTTGAGTCTGCCCTCTGAGCTCACAAAGACACAGACTATTCTGTACTTGCTGTGCTGTGTCTCATACTAACCAATCAGTGATCATCTCTCAGAAACATTGTGCAACATGCTACTTAGACATGGTTCCTGATAGGCTAGGACGCTACACTACACATCTTGCCATACAAAGTCTGTGTCTGCATAAAGTGCTGAGGGCAGACCCATACAGGGACTATTTGTTTGGCTTTAGGTAGTAAAAAGAGAACTTATAAACATTTCTTAATAAAATAAAGTACATAAAAGTAAATAGATACACAGGGATGTTATACAGTATACCTAGTAACATCCAGGGACCTTTTAAGCAAGAGCTAAACAGATATCAAGCTTGTAGGGTAGGCAGCAATAAAAAACCTAATAATGGGCAAATGGAAAAAGATAAATATACCTTTAATTTATTACCGGTTATGTACATCAGTGCTTCAATGGAAACTACTATTTCGGTTTATTCTGATCTGCTTCTATAGGTGAAACGAGCCCTTGCATTTAGAGGACGTATTAACACAATGGAAACGTTACAGTTAAAAAAATAGATGCAAGATCAGTATCAGGGTATTAATGCTATTTTATGCTTCCCTATGTGCAATAGGATTTCTTACTGAGCTTGTTTTCATGTTTCCAGAATACTGTACCAACTCCACATATTGAGTTGTGGAAATTAAGTATCAGGACCGGTCTTCAAATCAGGCACCTCTTGCCATCTTGCCCATTTTGAAATATCTCACAGGTTTCTAATTGGGAAAATTGGCAATTGTTGAAAAAAGGGGCATTGAAATACCATGTTTGGTTTTCATCTAGTATGGGTACCAGTAGAGCAAACTTTCTCACATATAGCAGTCAAAATGTCATTAAACATAGGGAGCAAATCTATATAAGAATGCCCCAGAATCCATATCATATATCTGTCATGACTGACTTATTGGGCCCAGGATGGGGGAACGCTGACCCCGACAATCAAGGGCATGTTTGGCCCAAGATCATCGCACTGAACTCAAGGACTACTTTGTTATGACCGTAATAACCTGTGTAATGTTAGGCCTCAGGCTCCAATCCAGTACCCCAGATCCCCAAGGAGCATGGCCTGTGAGTATTCAGGCCTAATAACAATTGTTTATAATGTTTAGTGTTCAGGTTGTGGTTAGGACATGGCACTGTTATGCCAAGAACCCTTTCAAAGTACCATTTAAAAGTAATGCTATAATGTTTACAATAATTTATGTGGATATACGACCACTGAGAGCAGCCAGGCATACATCCTCCCTCGCCTCAGAATGTCTGTGAACACAGATCTAGACACGAGTGATGGGGGTCGGTAACTTTGGTGATGGTGAAGTCTTTTGGTGTTTGTAGTATATTTCTATGGAAGCAACAATAAAGAGAGTCTGTTTTGTACATGTGTGCTCCTTATATCCTAACAAAAGGGATCTGATTGTTACGCTAACAGATCTCAATTGAATTGCTGGGTGCTGAGATTGAACACAAATGCACCACCTAGAAGAAGAAAATTGAAATGCAAATGGCCCCTCAAATCTGGGTCGTAACAGCTGGTGGCAGTCGGTGGATATCTCAGTAGCATTAACCAGCAGACAGGATGGCATATGGAAACTTATCCAAGATGGAAATCAGGTACTTTCAGCGGCTTGGAGAAGATTCAGAGATCATCAGGCGATTTTTCCAGCGGTACCAGACCAGCTCCCTGATTACCTGCAGAACAGAGGTGATTCAGGAAAAAAGGAGCCAGATCATAAGAATGATAGAGCGGAGAGCACATCACGTTGCCATGGAGAAGGACCTGGAAGCAGATCTTATGGATTAGTGGATATCATTCCTGGGACTCCAGCAGGGAGGTGAGCTATCAAAATAGCTGGTGGGACTGGTTTGGGAGGAGACTGCTTTGGAGGAGCAGTATGGTGATCTGATGGAGCCAGCTATTACATTGCATGCAACAGCCCTCCTGCTACAGAATGGAGTTAATGTAAGGACTCCAGGGTGTACTGCAGGACAATCCAGCATGTGGCATTGGGCCTATAAACAGCCCCATGGTCATAGTTTGGTATACCATGGGATTCCGTATTGACCCCTGTGCTTTAGGGTTATATTTAGGTGCCAAGGGGGACCATAGGGACCCTCTGGTTGCAGTTTAAATTAAAAATAAAGTTAGGTGCCATTGGGGTCCATTATTTACAGATAACTTTATTGTTTACTTTATAGACACAACTTTCTTGAAGTAACAGGGGATGAACTAGATACTCTCCAACCTTTATATGACTCTTACTCTAGGTCTTTAAAATGCCTTCATAACATTAAGGAACAACTTAAGATTACACACTAGTAGAAACATTTATTTAGCATTTTTACCTTTAAATGTGTTCCAGTGTTTTATAAATAGACATACCTGGCTGACAAACTCTTAAACATGGTTGTTAGCTTATTGTGAGATAATGCTTAGGCTGAAGGAGCTTAACAAAAGTCTGCCAAGTGTGGACATTAATTCTGCAGTTTGAGCCGATACCTTATTCTGTGTGAGGTAGCTAATATTTGGGTTGAAGATTTGTGGGACAGAGTACCAAGGACCAACGGCAAAATAGTACCTCACTCTAATAGTATCTCTGTCTATACTATTTAGAGAATCAAATGCAATGTTGTCTGGTAACCTATCCATAAGGGAACAATCCAACCTGTAACAAGAACATTTAGGTGAATAAGCTGTGATGCCTCACACAGACTCATTAAGCCTATTCCATAATTCAGAGGGACTCCAGGGGTCTGCTTAACATGTGTAGTACGGGGGTGCTTGGCATTTAGTGTAGTTAATGGCTGCATATATTTATGCTGGAAGGTATAATTAATTGTATTTTCCTGCACACCGCGCAGTGCTATCTATCTCTTGCTAATCTACCAATGTGGATGACACTTAAACGGCCACCACACAATGAAAAAAAAATTGAAAACTTTGAGTCTGACTAAGCAGGAAAAAATCATTCAGCTAGTTTTTAATTAGAAAAAAAAACATTGGTGGAAGTTGCGTGTGTGTTTACATTTCTGTAGAGCTATGTTTGTATTTATTGGAGTCTTTATTGATTGTCCTAGATACAATATAGCGTTCCTGATTGCTGCGACCACCAATGAGCTACCATGAGGAACAAACCCTTCTAATCATGCCATTATACATACAAACATTTCCATTCTTCCACTTTCTTCTCCCCTTGCCCAAGTCTACGAGTAACCAAATGGCTCTGTGATCAGAGAAAAACCAGGGAACCATATTATTCTGCCTGTGCCTCACTGCCTTGGAAGTGATCAGAAAGTCAATCTGAGAATGTACTAATCCATTGGGGCGGTAACATTTAAGGATGCCTCTCTAATAATCTGGAGCTAGCATCCAGTTTTTCAGAGTTATCTGTACTCCTACCTCCTTCCTCAGTCGGACAGTTGAAGTCCCCACCTGTCACTACCGGTGGTAACAAGCTAGGACCTGAGGCATTGGTAATGTAACATGAACTAATTTTTAAAAGGGGAAGTGTACACACTAATGAACCTAACCGGCATGTCTACCCATGAACCATCTATAACCAAAAAGTGGCCACTGTTTCAATCTTAAATGGCCCTCATCAGTGTGGGGCGGGTAACAAACTTGTGCTATTCACCACAACATCATTCAGCTTTTGGCACCCAAAAAAATGATAGAAGGCTCCACCTTACCAAGTACAGTAAATATATATCCCATTGCACATTTATCTTTTAAATTAAGTTTCAAAATGTCAGATCAGCCATTGCTCAAGACAAATATATATAATTTTTTTTAAATGTCACATAAACTCAATGAAATTTCCACAGCCATCCACTCTTTTCCGAGCTTTACCTGGAGTTCTGTATTTTATTTAGTTTCTGAAATCTCACTTTTCTATTACATTTTGCGTTACTATGTAATTTTCTCCCTCTTAGGATGCTCAGCTCTTTCAATTAGCTTCTTTCTGAGTCTTGTATCTGATAAAAACTGCAGGAATAAAAGCCATTTCCTTTGCACAAGTTAAAGACAATAAAATGTGTTCTGAACAGCTGGCACCACATTCTCCAACACGACCCAAGACCTGTGTTTTATAACATCTATCTCAGTGGTGCTATAAGGTTTCACATTCATGACGGGATTTGGAGAGCTCTTGTTATTTTCAATTGTAATGTTATTAGTTATTTATAGATCAAAAGTATAAAATGTCTTATTTCCCCGTCCTTTCTTTGTAGTATTGGGTAGTAATTCCCATTGTACCTCCTTGGAGCCCTTATGGAATATTTTGGCTCTTGTGTATAAATCTTACAATGAATACAATGAATCACATCAGTTCAAGCTATTTTTAATTTATATATAGTGCTCCTCATCATCATGTAGATCTCCCAAAATTAAGTAGAAAAGGTATAACAACGATTTAGTTCCAAGGACTTTTTAAATAATATTTTTTTATATATTGGCTTTTACAGTACTCAACCTTGAGGTTGATCCATAGATCATATTAAAAAGAAAAGCACACAAAGAGAAACCATGGTATATATACAGGTCAGTTTGAATAAATACTAGGCCATTAATCCAGGGCTGAGAAAATGCATCAGTTAAAACAAAAAGGTTTTTTAATATTAATATAAATAATACATTACCATGATATTTTCCCATCCCAGTAATTTAAAACTTGTTGATCCTTTTTTTGGGATTTGGAATATATATTTTTATGGGAATTAGAGGACAGGTCCCATTTGGGAACTCACTTGATTTTGATTTATCAAAAATTCAGTTGCACTGATCTATTCATTAAAGCATCAATGCATAATGGAATATATATATATATATATATATATATATATATATATATATATATATATATATATATATATATATATTTGACAATTTTAGGTCTGACTAAGCACATAATTAGGCAGAAAAAAAAAGTCACACAACTAGTTGTAAATTAGAAAATAATTAGGAAGCGTCTTTTTTATGTCCATAACTCTCTTCACTACAATTTTGTTATTTTTTTATTAAAATTTTTCATTTGGATTAGAGTGTTTTATTAATAGCTGACCTAGCACTGCTTATTTACTTGTCCTAACGAACAAATAATGGTGAGGAGAGCCACTTTAACACTTTAAACATACCACTTCCATTATTTCTAGGTATAGATATATTATTGATGAATTTACATGCAGTAAAATGTACACTATTCAGGAAAAAAATAAAAATAAATTAGTGCACCATATTTAGGAATATACATCTAAAAATATTTAGATCTCAAAGGTGGTACAAATTACTTGGAGGTTGAGAAACAAAAAAGTTGAGAACCATCAGAGTACAGAACCTAAAGAAATAAAGTGAATTTTTTTTGGGTTACAATATACTACAATTGAGCCCGCTTGTGATTTTTGGTCCTTCCAGAAGGTTTCTGACAGCTATTAATGAGTACTGTTTGAGGATTAAGGGGGTTATTAAAAAAATATTAAACAGTAAAATATGCAGCAATTTTATACACTTTTGTTTCACTTAGTTTTATTTCTCTATATGATGATGTAGCGCAATACTGATAAATCCCATGACCATTGAATGTAAGAATGACAAATGGCAACGGCTAGTATGTCTTAGTTGGGGAATAGTCATTTCTTTGAACTAATTTCAGACAGATGCTTGATTAATCACTGCTAATTTCTGCCAACAAATTTGAAACATTTACAGATCCAACACTAACTGGAGAGTTGGAAGCCAATGGCGGTCTGCCTTTTTTTTCAGTTCAAGTGTGTTATAGCACTGGGAGCCAGCTTAAAAAGAGGGGAATGATGGTTGGGGGAACACAGGATCGTGCCTAGGGCAGGGAGACTAAACACAATCACATATATAGTTGTGAGCGTACGAGTTGTTGCTAACGCTGCGGGCTCGCGTAGCGAGCCCGCGGCCCTCGCGAAGCGAGGGCCGCGACTCGCGTAGCGAGCTGCGGCCCTCGCGTAGCGAGGGCCGCGGCTCGCGCAGCGAGCCGAGGCCCTCGCGAAGCGAGGGCACTGCCCGAGGGTCTCAGTTGCTGGCATGGAGCGCCAAAGGCGCTCCATGCCAGCAACTGAGGACCCTCGCGAAGCGAGGGCCTCAGTTGCTGGCATGGAGCGCCGTAGGCGCTCCATGCCAGCACCTGAGGACCTCGCAAAGCGAGGGCCGCAGTTGCTGGCATGGAGCGCCGAAGGCGCTCCTTGCCAGCAACTGCGACCCTCGCAAACTTCACGTCGCAACCCAAACACTACGACACACACATTACGACACTCGCAAACAACATACGACACACGTTCACACACATTACGGACTCGCAACACTCGGACGCAACTCGCGAACATTACAAAATGTAAAACACAATACATACACACACCACATACATAAAAAACTTACCTACACCAAGAGGGAGCACCCAGCACCTCAAAAATACAACTTACATCTCGATTTTACTTCAAATAAAACAGTTTAGAGACTAAAAAAAAAACGAAGCGAGAGAAAAAATGGCCGCCGAACAAAACGAAAACGAGGCTACAGCACTCTAAACTCGCAAAACACCACAAGAAACTCGCAAAACACCACAAAACACCTACGGATATTCCGATACAAACGTATAACACACATTACTCGCCATTTCACGCCAATGCGGAAGTACACGACAACGGTTTGGGCTCGCGCACGCACAGTGTTACACTGCACACATTCAGCACGCTTACACAGCAGATCCACACCACTAATGCTGCAGCAACATCAAAACACATTCACAGCTCTTCCACACAATGCTTTAAAATAGGTAAAGTATATTCATTTATTAATCTATTATATATTTCAGTATTACACACTAAACAGCATTAGCTACCTTACAATTTCATTGCCGTCATTTTTTGACGGGCAATATTCTAGTGAGGATATAATAAGGGGTGCCAGGCAGGATCTTGTCACTAAAACAAAAAAAAGCTTAAAGGGCTCTTCATAGTGCGAAAGAGCACAAGATTGTATATTAAAATTATTTATTCTTTTTAATTATACAATAATAGCAAAAAAAGCTAACGTTTTAAATGTGTGTTTATATACAAATGCATCCTGCCCACTGATTGTTGCATGAGTAATAACAGATTGCAGTGTGAGAGTGTTGTTTACTTATCTATGGCGAAGGCTGTGATTGACAGCATAGCTTTCCCTTCTACTTAGTTTACACTGCACTGACAAGTTTTAGGTGAGTTTAGCATTCCACGCCTGCACAGATAGTTTTTTTAAGAGTTAATGTTTTTTTATCATTACACTGCGCACTACCAGAGCGGAGCACTGGTCTGCACTGCTCAAATTCCAGACAGTCAAGACAACAGAAAATTGAATTTTCTGCCGTAAGAAAAAAATAAACCTCTTATAAGGTCTGTTCCCTTCATGCTGGAAATATAAGCAGTGTAAGAAAATCGTTATCATTGACATGAATTTAGGACACACCCTGATTGGCTGGAGTAATGCAGTAGCATGTGGGCAGTCTGTTACAATGTAAAAACAGATTTTATTTTATTTGATTTCTCAGTGAAAAATGCAGATTTACAGTGATGTGGCCCAAATTGTGCTGAAAATAAAGGCCCTTGAAATAGTAACTTTCATGGTTAAAAAATGGTTAAGTGGGACTTTATTAGATAAAAAAAAATATTTATTGTGATTTTGAACAACTAATTACTATTTTTCAATCATGCCCCAGGCTATATAGACTCCAGATTGCTCCATCATCTAAATGAAGTATTGTGTCTGGAGTGGAGCTTAAATTTGCATGCCCATGGTAGCTGCGGTTACACTACACCCCTCTACTAATATGTGTTTCAGAGAGTGGTTTTCGATTTGGCCCTTCCCTGTACAGTAAGTTTTTTTCAGTCCCTAACTAACTATTCTTTAGATACTCTGCAGTAGCCTTTGCAGGGAAGGAGCTAGAGAAAGACTTCTATCAGGATATTTTTTCCTTATTTCTTTTTAATTAGAGATAATTACCAATAATTAAAAGCAAAACAATAGACTAGGCATGGACAGACTCAGTGTATGTTATTGTAAATCATTCAAATTAAAATAAAAGTTATTTAAACAGAGCTTTAATACAGGGGCAGATCTACTGACCATGCAAAGCACCGGGGCCCACCTCTGGGAGGCCCCAATTCTGTCTATTTTTTGTTTTTTGTTTTATTCCATAGTGTAGGTGGGGGTTAAATACACAAACACATTTTTTGCATGGTGGCCCTCCATTCACTAACTCTGCCACTGCTTTAATACCTAGAAATATATAATAGGTGGTACATTCCTTTGGTACTTTAAGCTAAATCCATCATTTTACCCTCAAATCCTGTGAGGAGCTTTGCTCTTTCATATGATGTAGCTGTCATACTGTTTCATTCTGGGTGAAATGCTGGAATTTTCCCTTGTTAGAAATATATAATTTGTCTTTTACAAAGTAAGTCAAAAGGGCTCTCCGTGGAGTTTGGAAAAAGTCTCATATTTAATGCTACATTATGATTTCAGGTTCATCTGTTCCATTTGTCAGGATCCTCGCGTTTCGGTGTAAAAATTTAATTGCTTTTCTTTCACGTTATGATTGGCCCTTTAACTGAACTCAGATTTACTCGATGATCTGTGGCTGAGGTTGATCGTGTACGTTCTTGTTCCTTTAATGCTTTGTTTAATTTCCTTTGCTGTAAAGATATATCCAGTATCAAGAATGGAAGTGAAATTCTTATTAGTATATTAGTTTATCTGTATTGGAACAGCAACGTTTGTCATTTATTGAACACTTAACACTCCTATTATGGTAGAATCAAAAAATATAGACAGATTTCAAGACACTGTGAACACTGTATATTGCTTTATTGTTATGTATTTGTAATTTTGCATACCATATACATTTGAAATGTGCTCATTGTACATATTCTATTTTGTTGGTAAATGTTGTATATACTCGAGTATAAGCCGAGTGTATCAGGCCTTTTTTTAAGGCTAAAAAGGGCCCCCTCGGATTATACTCGAGTCACTCTCCCTCCCGTGTCTCTCTAACCCCCCGTGTCTCTCTACCCCCGTGTCTCTCTACCCCCCGTATCTCTCTTACCCCCGTGTCTCTCTAATCCCCCCGTCTCTCTTTCCCTCCCCCCTACTCATCCTCAACCCCCCCTCCTCATTCTAAACCCCCCTCCTCATTCTAAACCCCCCTAAATACCTCCCCCTCTCCCTTTCCCCTCACTTACCTGCTTCTGCTCCGGCCTCCGCTCCTTCTTGACCTGGCGCGCATGTGACGTCACATGCGCGGCACGTCATTAGCATATACCGGGTGCCGCCCGTTTGAGGATGAGGAGGGAGGTTGAGGATGAGGAGGGAGGTTGAGGATGAGGAGGGTGGTTGAGTATGAGGAGGGAGGTTGAGGAGGGGGGTTGAGGTTGAGGAGGGGGTTGAGGAGGGGGTTGAGGATGGGGGGTTGAGGAGGGAGTATGAGGATGCGGGGTTGAGGAGGGGGTTGAGGATGAGGGGGTTGAGGAGGGAGGTTGAGGATGAGGAGGGAGGATGAGGAGGGAGGTTGAGGATGAGGAGGGAGGTTGAGGATGAGGAGTGGGGTTGAGAAGGGTGATAAGGGAGGGGGGAAGGGAGAGGGGGGAAGGGAGAGGGGAGAAGAGACATGAGAGAGAGGGGGGACACAGAGGGCACAAGAGGGACACAGGGGGCAGCACATTTCCCACCCTCGGCTTATACTCGAGTCACTCATTTTACCCAGTATTTTGTGGTAAAATAGGTGCCTCGGCTTATACTCGGGCCGGCTTATACTCAAGTATCTACGGTAGTAATTATTAATTAATTAATTAATAATGATAATTAATTCAGAGGTAGAAGAGAAAGTGGGGATGTGTGAGGCTCAAGGTCTGGAGGTAAAAGAAACTAAGGTGAATGGAACTAGAAAAGCACCTCATAGATTGTATACCATTCATCATTTTAATTCTTTATCTGTCAGAAAAGCCTGCTGTTCAGATAAGGATGTTAACATCAGAGCTGGTCCATTGTTTGACTGGCAGAAATAGAGTTTAAGGGTGTAGAGGAAAAAATATTTTTTTTAGTGCATCTTCTGCAGTCCTCACTCGAGTTTATTTCATTTACAAGCTTGGAGAACACAACACAGAACAAGTAAAATGTGCATTGGTCTATCTTACACATTTTCTACCAGTTTTATATAACCTTTCTACAGGGGATCACATATAATAGTTGTGGTTATTGCGAGTGTTAGTCACTCTGTGTTAAAAATTAGGGGCTTGCGAATGTGCAATGAGCGGCCTGAAAGTTACGAGTTTGTCAAGGCCTGCAATGAGTGAGGCCATAACTTATAGGGCAGGTGGGAGAGGCCATCAATGTGTGCCGAAGGCTCAAAAGTTACAGGCGTGCCATGTCCTGTAATGAGCGAGGCCCGTAACGGGGGGGGGGGGGGGGGGGGTCTTATTGCGCAGCCCTAAATTTAGAAGGGGGGAGAGACTCGCAATGAGCGACGAAGCCCCAAAAGTTGCGGGTTTGCCGAGGTCTGGAATGAGCGAGGCCCCTAACATAGAGTGGGGGGAGAGGCCCGTAAAGGCGCTCATCGGTGCGACCGGAAATTTAGAATGGGGGAGAGACTAGCAATGAGCGCTGAAGGCTCGAAAATTACGGGTTTGCCGAGGCCTGCAATGAGCGAGGCCCGTAACGTAGATGGTGGAGACCCTTGCATTGTGTGGCAAACAGCATTGCCGGGCTTCAAAAATTTTTTGCCTTCATTTTTGACTAGTCAAGTCACTAGTGGGAAAATATTGTTCTTACACATACATAACACACAGAGGAAAAAGCTGAATTTAAAATAAAAAGAAGACAAAATTGGATTATGTATGCTGCTATTGTTTATGAAAAGAAACATAGAAACATAACACAAACTGTCATCTGGTTAGTGAGTCAGCTTTTGGACAGGCTCCAGTCACCTCTGCATCTGCCAAGGTATCAATGATGTTTAGTTATTAGATTTAATGCAGACAAAATAGTATTATTATACACACATACAAACATAATGGATGTTTTTTTACTACATAACATATTTGTTTTCCCTACAGGGGCAATCAATGTTTTGTAATCACCTTCGTTGGCCAATCTGATGGCTATATAGCTTTACATATTTACTGTTCTCAGTTGCTCCTCATGTGAAGCCTGAAAGTCACTGTCTCATATGGAATATCTCCGCTTTGTGACCTGCATATACCAAGGCCATAAGAGTTGTTTTCTGTTTCTGTAGTTGTTATCAATTTCATTAACACAGGACTACACCATCAGCATGCTATGTAAAGAAGAGATGACGCGTTTTGCTGAATAACATAAATCAGCCAGTCAGAGGGGAGCTTTGTCATTCCCATGTCTAAAGCATTAAACTTCATGCAAAGAGCATTGTGATCTGCGTCTATTCTATTTTCAGTGCAAAATAACAGCCTATAGGCGCCTTCCTACTCTTCCTAATGGTAAATTCGGCCATGGACTTTCACAGCTGCTTATATTGTTAGATTGTTGCTTACTTCACATATGATTTTTCTCTAATCTGCAATTGTCCTTTAGTTTGGCATTTGTCATGTTTAGTATATACTTGATATTGTTTACTAAAAGTGCACGTACATGGAAACCATGGTATCCTTTTAATCAATGCAGGTTTATACACTACAAATTACCAGTAGCTACAGATAATTACAAAACTTTAATTACCTGACCTAGCTCGGTGGCAGCACCGTCTGAACATTTCCTGAGTATAAGTAAGATTTTTTTGCAGGTTTTAGATTTGAATTGGATTTTATGAATCCTTATGCAAATTAACTCAAGAAAGATTAATTAAGACAGTGTGTGAGTTGGTAGACAACTGAAGAAGCCGATCACATGTCCTTTATTAAAGCGCGAAGGAAGCCATATGCCCCACAGATTTTCTGAAAGGGGTGTTCAGCTCAATGGCTGAGCTAGTGATTGGAGGACCCTGGTGCAAATAATTTGGCCCCCCTTGCAACTTCCCTATCTGTCTTGTGGGGGTCAATAACAAGGAAAACATACATGCAGATGGTCAGATGACCCCTATGGTTATCAGATCACCTTGCTATAAAGTATTTATCTACCATCCTCATCTAAAAAAAATAGCGATTCTTTCTTTCGGGCCAGTAACCACAGGCCCCTACCCTGGTGTTTGGTACCTGCTGCACCAACAGTAGCTTTGCCACTGGTTCAGATGTTGGGCTTTAGTGACATACACATGGTATGTTCAGCACAGAAAAAAATAATAGAATGTTTAGATAAATATTGGTACTATTTATCTGAAATGATCTGCAATTTGTATTAATAAAGTAACTATAATTGTGCATGTAGTTGGAGTGCTTGGTGACCTACTTTAATCCAACACCGGCAATCCAATACGGTACAGTCCAACCATTACTGTTTAGGGTTAATTTACATACATTCCTTATATACATGGTTATATACACACTCTAAGGAGAGAAGCCATTTGTTAGATGATTTTATGCATTTATTACATGCACAGTAACCAATTATTATGACATACTAATTTATATAAGTAATATATGCGGCTCTCCTTAGGTTAAATGAATTAACTAACAAACAATTAAATACCATAACAGTTGTTCAGTGTTTTTGTGGTGATACATTTAATCATGTACCAGCTACCCATCATTTGGTTAAGATCAAGTGTGGTACCCCCTCTGAAAGGTCAGATTAAGGGTGGAAACCTTAGTAGGGGCTGGGTAGGCAACATTGCCCGGGACCTAGGAGATGTATGGCATCTCTTATAATGGCTCACATCATGGGTGTAGGAACCCCCCCCCTTAGATTTGTGTGTGTGTTTATGTGTAGAAAAGCAGTTATGTGGCATTGTATACTATATGTAGTTTCCTACACCCATGTTCACAATGCAAGTATACCATTTGAGCACTTTTATGGTCCTGGCCAGGACCTTTTGTTAAGTGGGGCCCCCTATTTTTTTCCAACTTCAGCCTCCGAGCATTGATTTGACACTGAATATGAGTTTTGTTCTGTTGATTTGGGCACTTTTGATTTGGATTACTCTCACATCTGCACTCTGTGGAGGCTGGTGAGGTTCAATGGCTGTCAGCCCAGGCCCCATTTTAATATCAGTCTTTCAACAAAAATATTACCTGCTTGAGTCAGCCCTCTGCAGCTCAGGAAGGCACAGACTCAGCAGTACGTACTGTGTCTCATACTAACCAATGAGTGACCATCTCCAAGCAACATTCAAATAATACCTGCTTGGGTTTGCTTACAGCATGACTGTTTTATGGATAGCGAACACAAAATGTATAATATTCTATAAAGTTAAGTTCAACCCTGATATTCTTGTTGTTGTTTAATAATTCGGTTGTATCTGACTCTCCGTGACCCTATGGACTGCAGCACGCCAGACACATCTTGTCTCTGGGTGTGCTTATCCATTTGCAAAGATACTGGAGTGGGCTGCCAGTTCCTTCTCTATGACCTGCCCATCTTTGGTGACCCTACACAAGCCCCTTCCCCACAACAAGGTAGCGATCCTGAAGGGGATCCTGATATTAGATTTGCATTTATTAATCTTAATTCATTTTTACTTCTCCCACAAAAAATAATGCATGTAGCATAATCTATGAGGTGAATTACTTTACTGTTGTTACATTTTGTTCTGTTTCACATTTGTCTTTTGACCTCTTTAAACTGTATCCCCCAGATTTTGTGGTTTCCTATGCCCCTGTTTGGGGACCATGTACATTACACTTCTCTCCTGGGAGTGATTCCACATACCCAAGCCAGGCCTGTATATGTATCTACAGTCTACAGTGGTAATGTATTAGGGCCTCATTCAAATACGATTTGGCTAATTGAATAGGGCTCTATTTAAGCACACAGCATATTTTTTTACATACGTTTTTAGTTAGTGAAGACTTTGCTTTTGGATAGAAGTTCACTAACTAAAAACTTCTGTAAAAGAAATATGCTCTGTCTTTATATAGAGACCTTTAGACTTGCCAAATTGCAATTTAATAAGGCTGTTAGTTCTGTCATGTTCTGCCAGGAACGGATTTTAAATCCCCTTGGTTATTACAAATATGTTCTTCCTTACATTCCAACTCATAATTATTTTTCCAGTATATTCCTACTGCTGAGAACTTCATACATGGCCAGCTCAGTAAATAGATAAGTAGAAACTGTATGGAATGAAAAATAGATATTTTACACTTTTTCAAGATGTGAGTAGGATATGTTCGATAATTGGATCTCACTGAATTTAACACAAACTACCTTGCTCCACATAAACTTAGAAGCAGGCAAGTTGAATGGTGGAGTTCAGTGTTAGGCTTAAAATCTGCTCTGATCAAACATTGCCCATTAAATGTGTCTAATAAGTATATCCGGAGACTGATCACTTCCTTTAAGGAGTGAGAGAACCTGATGTATTGATGCGAAACGGTAACACCCGCTCTAACTAAAGACAATCTGTGAAAATAAATCTACCCCACAGGGATGATTGGAGGATTGTAAGAGTTGTTTTTGAACCACTTAAAATGGATTGAAGATCAGAGCTCCTTGTCCCCAGGTAATCAGCATTTCATAAGATTGGAATCAATTGTTATTCAAAAGAACGACAAACTGGAAGAAGGGCTCTCATACTTTTCAGATGACAAAGAAACACCCAAAGATGAAGAAACCATTCTAAAAATATGTTGAACCCTCCAACAATCAAGAGAATCAGAAGGGCCCACAAGGTATTGGACCAAATTGGAACTACCAGAAACCTGAGTAACCACCCATTCAAGAAAAGAGCTGAATCTTCAAAATAAGAACAGAAAATGGGACACCCCATTGGAAAACAGGAAGCATTTGAAAAGCCGCTTTAATATCTTCATTTTCCATCAAGGCCCCATTTCCCTCTTGATCACATCAATAGCCTTCTCAAATGAAGCATAGGACATGTCTATATGTGCTTTGTCAGTACCATTGGTTGATCGTGCAAACTGGCCCTGCTTTTTTAAGACACTATGTCTAATGGGTAATTATGAATTGGCGGAGCAGAGTAAAGGCATGCCATGCTGTCTAGCGTCACTTCCTTTGCCAAATTGTTATATGACGTTGCCTGGCAAACAGTAAATTGGGGGCGAGAAAAAACTATGCCAACATTATGGATACTGAATGCCTCCTCAAAATCCCAGGGTTAGCCACATAAGAAGTCAGACAGCTCATATTGGCATCTGCAGATTTTGTAAGAGGCCACTTCAGATCTAGATGCTTCTGGCTTATTTTTAAAACATTTTAAAACTGGAGTGGTGGAAGACGTGCTTAAACCTGCAGGTATCCCCATACTTGATGTTCATTAAAGGTAAAACGTCATCTGCCGTCATCTCCATTTGAAAGGACTGAAAGGAGGATACAATGGGAGTCATGATATCCAACCATGCACCTACAACTTTATCAACTCAAGACATATCAGGGGTAACTGATATGCTCCAGTGAAATCATATCTCCACCAAGCTAACACCAAATACATTTTATGGGCTTCATCTATACGGTATAGTAAGTGAAGAGGCCAGAACAATGTTCTGGGTTCACACTTGCCAGGAGGCAGAAGGTCTGAGCCAGTGTAACTTTCTGAATTGTTTTCCTTATTCTCTGCCTTAATATTAATATCTACCACTGTACAGTCCTCTAAAAATATCCCAGTTTACTTCAGTAGATCAGGGTTTTCCTAAACCCCATTGTAGTACATAGATAAGAAGTCTCTCAGCTAACTTTATGGTAGAACAATTAGTAGTTACCAGCTGCTTACTATGGCAAGTTGGACTATGTTATGCAACCTGACGAAGGGGCAAATTAGCCGGGACTAAAGCAGGAGCTAAATCCTGGTATACTGGATGAGCTGTGGTGTTAGGAAGGTTTGGGGGTTGCAGGCATACCAGAAGAACGCTGTAGGCCTTTCAAATGGTCAAAATCGCAATTACTGTAGCCGAAATGTAGCCCGCAAAAGTTACTGCTATTAAATTGGCCTCTTTTAGCTACCGGCAATCGATCTGCGGGTTACAGGCTGAAAATCCTTCCGTTTGTCAAAATCGTAACTCCAACCCATTTAAGTCTTTGATCAAGCCCACAAATGTTACTATCGCTAAAATCGCAAATCGCTATTAAATGACTACAATTCCTCAAACCCTCAATTGTTTTCACACCTGTAATTAGCAAATGGCGGTTAAACACCTGTTCGTAGCAATGTAAAAGCAAATAAAAAAGCAATACTGCACTTTAAAATATGGGGAAAGCTTGAAAATCTATTTTATGTGTAACTTTTGTGTTATATCAATCTCGGGAATCAATGGGTTAATAACTATTATTGAACTTACATGCACTAGAATAGTAGATTTATTGATTTTTTTTTAGATCGCAACATTTTTGGATTGTGAGTCTGATCGCAAATCAGACCTCTAAACACTAATTGATTGTGGTTTAACCTCCATGTTTTATTGACGTCATGATGACGGTTTCAATTACTATTGGCTTTTTCTAAATCGGTAGTTACGGGCTTGCTTAATTGATCATGATAATGCCCTGAAATGCTACTTATGGTTACATAGTTTACAGTTTTGGCTTTCGCTAATGTAGTTGTGGGCTTGTTCAATTTAATCGCTCTGTAACTGCGGCAAATTTCAAGCCCACACAATTACGGGCTGTATGAAGGCAACTGTGGGCTTGGATTTAATAGGGGCCTGTGTCTGGTTTCTAACTGATCCAAAAACAGAATAAATACAGAAGGAAGTACAGAAGCAGCGCCAACACCAAAAACCAACTGAGACACACCCGGTATCATAAACCCAGTTGATTCACCCATACCAGCGGCGACACTTTGTTAAGACTGAGATGTAGGTTGCAGTAGTGGAAGCCACTGCAGATGCTGCATGTCCGTAACTTGAGTCACAGCTAAGGTCTAAAGGCTCTTATGCTGCCTACAATCCTCTAGCTGCCTCCTGAAGTTCTCTCAAGTCACTGCACCTGGAAGAAAAAAATAGATAGCAGCCACCAAGTCCAGAAAGATGTGATCTATTATCTCTACTACATCTATTTAATCAACTATCCTGTGATGTAGACCTAGAAGATCTAGATCTAGAACAGCTGTGACGCCTATGATGGCGGGATCTACCACCAGAGGGCCATGATATTAAGAATCTGGAGCAAGTAGAACTATATGATCTCCAGATCTCCACGGGGGGCCTGATCTAGCAGACATAACAGTAGTTACAGAAGTTGATCTAGACACACCAGGAATTGGGTAGAAGGAGCACCATCAGATGTGGGAGGAACAATAGAAGAAGGGGTGAGGTAGCAAGAGGGAAGAAGTGACCACAAGAGGTCCAGACAGAGCTGATTGATGACCTGTTGCAGTTGTGGTCATTGGAGCCCTGCTAGAACCAGCTGCTCTTCTTCTCCTCTTCCCCTTCTCCCTGGTGACTGAGTGGGCTGCCGCACACTATGAGTGGCACCGTACATGTTGCAATGTCCCTTCTGGTCCCAAAACTAGAAATCGGGTCCGGAAAGAAGAGGAAGATGGCGGCATCGCCATCACTGGAAGGGAGGAAGAGGATGGAGGTCAATACCATTAAATTCCTTCATTTTATTTGTTCCTATTAGTTCCCCTTGAAATATGTTATCTGAAATGTGAAATATTGAGAGTAAAAGCATTAGCTGAACAAGATGTGGTCACACTGAGGGCCTCCAAGAGCCGCCAGTTACTTACTGCTACCATTGAACTAAACACTAATTCATTTTTAACATTAAAACATATTTTTTCCTCTTGCTTTTAAGGCAGTTTTGTGTTAATATGGATTCAGGGGTAATTTAAATAAATATGTATAGCTTCCACTAGAGATCTAATATGGACCGATGCCGAGTTACTTTGGGGATAAGTAATAATATACCATACATATGCTATCTTTGGATTTCACTAATGATACCTCCAGCAATCTTATGATGTATATGTTTGTGTTTAGTATTATATATGAATTACCAATAATTTAGGACATTTGTTTAAATTCAAAAGCTGCTCAATAATTGTAGCTTTTGATAATTACATATAATTGGGACACGATACAATTTCTAGTTTGGTGCGACTGTAAGACTTCCACGCTTGATACATACGGTTTGCCAAGAAATTAGCGCTCATTGGCTCATCTATTTAATTAAGTTCTGGCCAATAATGTAACTTGTTAATCATCTGTTTGGATTATGACTTGGCTTGATTACGCTCAATTAATCAGATGTTTGTTGGTAGACGACCAGCACTTAATGTCATTTGCCAGCTTGATTTTTCATTAAAGGAACAAGGAATTTTAGTGTTTATAGAGCTTATCATACAGATACATTACTTACAAGGACCACTTTTTTGTGCTTATACAATTCGATAATCAAAATATGCCTTCTACGCATCTAAAAGCATGCTCCTGCTAACCTACGCTATCCATGGATTAGGGTAGTGGCATATAAAGGGAATTAATTCATTATTTTTGTAGTCCATCCACTTAAGTAGAAATGTTTTTACTCAGACCTTATTTTGTCATGTACAGTATTTGCATTATTTTATTTTTTATTTGTAGAGCACTAGCAGTAGCCATTTCTGTCTTGGTGAAGGGACTTGTGTACCTCCACGAAGTAGTGAGATATATACCATGTAGGGTTATCCAAGATGGGCAGGTCATATCAGGGCAGTCAGAGAAATCATGGTGCACTGGAGAATGAACTGGCAACCCACTCCTTTGTCAAGAAAACCTTATGTATAGGGTCACGACTGAACGACTCAACAACAGCAGTTTCCATAGAGCATGAGCGAGTAGAGAGGCAGAGATAGAGTACAGAAATCATTTGGATGTCATCAACACCAATAATATATTCTGGATAGGTAGAGGGGGCCAATGATTGAGACTTGTTGTACCCCAAAAGTAAGTGGTAATAAAAGGGAAGATGTGCTGGAGACAAAAAAAGTATGTATTGGTTTACATACTATTTCTTAAACCTTGTGATTTGAGAAATAATTGTAAACCAAAAGAAAAATGGAGGAATTTGGTGGAGAAGTGGATGCTTGAAGATGTTGAAAAAGTGAAATATGGCAAGATGGAATAATAAGGAGAATCTGCCCTAAAGACTTCTACATTCTGCCTTAGAGAAGATTTCATTAGTATATTGTTAGCAGTTTTTTAAGGGGTGATATAAATGTGCAGGATCTTGCGAGAGGTTACAGAGATGTGTAGCGAGTGAGTAGAGTTGGAATAGAACGGGTTGTAAAGGACCATAGAAGTACGGACACCTCAAAGCATAACACAGCCCCCATATTGTAATCTTTTGGCTCTCTAAGCCGTAACGTTGGCCACCTACCATCTACTTGGCAGAGGGTTCCGACTACGAATCTCCAGGTGAGTAACCACTGCCTTGCCCCTATATAAACCTCACCTAGCCCGCAGCTCCCCACACTTTGCTGCTTACATACCACACGCCTCTCCCCTCATTTCCTACATTTATATATCCCTTGATCTCCCGCCACCAGCTACCTGGGAGGGGGTTCAACTACAAATATATATATGAGTTAGGTACCAGCCCCACATTGATGAGACCCATTTAAGATTTGGGTAGGTTTCCTAACTCATGCATAATCCATTCAAGGCTATGCTTCAAAACTGTGTTATACAGGAGGCATATGCTATGAAGAGCCATGCCTAAAGTGATATTGGATTAAAGAGTGAAAATGCAGTGTTAACTCATTTGCATGTCCCTACCAAATTTGGCAGTGCAATAACTATATTTCTCAGAATTTGGCGCGGGAAATACGTTTCGTAACTTACTTTTATAAGTCCAACCGTGAACACAAATATACTCTTTATTTACTAATATATTTATATATATATATATATATACATATATAGTTGTGAGTGGCGGGTTGTCGCTAACGCTGCGTTCCTTGCCAGCAACTGCGGACCTCGCTAAATTTACAGACTTACGACAAACAAATACAAGACGCGGGACTCGCAAAAATACGACCTTAACGGCCGAACTGCAGCAAGGGGGGCACCCAGGACCTCAAAAACTGAAGTTACACTGCAATTTCACTTGAAATAAAAGAGTTTAGACACCCGAAAATCCCCTAAGCAAGAGAAAAAATGGCGCCGAAAAAAACGAAAACGAGGCTACGGCAGTCTAAACACCACCAAACACCTACGGATTTCCCGAAAAAGATGTACGAGATTCGAAAACAAGGACGCAACCCGCGCGACCCCAAAAACATTACAAACACAATAAATACACACAACAAACACATAAAAAGGTTACCCACAGCAAGGGGGGCACCCAGGACCTCTGCAAGTAAAGTTACACCTCGATTTAACTCCAAATTTCAGAGTTTAGACACCTGAAAATCACCTAAGCGAGAGAAATGGCCGCAGAACAAAACGAAAACGAGGCTAAAGGACCCTAAACACGCAAAACACCACCAAACACCTACGGATTTTCCGAAAAAGTCGGATGACATCCGAAACGAAGCACGCTACATCAGCCACAGCCGCATACTACACATTAGGCGCCATTTTAGAACAATAACTTATACAATGCGGAAGTACACAGCTACCCTAACGGATTTGCCTCGCGCACGCACACTATTACACTGCACACATTCACATTCCACAGCACTGCAGCAACATGAAAACAGATTGCCAGCTCTTCAACACAATGCTGCAGATATTACTTCACAATAGGTAAAGTATATTCATTTCTTATTTTATTATTTGTTCATTGCCATACCAAAAAAAAACACCAACGCTGCTCATAGCACACAAACAACCAAGAGCCTCGCAATGAGCGCCGAAGGATCTTGGAACAACAACAAAATTAACGTTGCACACAAACAACATTACCTGCCTTACAATCTTATTGCCGTCATTTTTTGACGGGCAAGTCGCTAGTATGTATATAAACACTAGAAGGAATTCTCTGCCAAAGTAGTCTGTGGCTAAGAATCTCACATTGTGTTTCAAGCATAAAATCCAATATTGCAATTTAAACTTACTTCTTTGAAGTTACTAAAACTATTATTAACTGTAGCTTTCAGTATAATACGCTATACTAACAGCAATATATGATTATCCACCCCACTCTGCAGACACATCCCGTAATCTGTCTGGATCACACGTCCGTCCCGAGAGCCACTGTACGTGTAGCAACAAAGGCAAACAGCGGGAAGGGTGGGGAAGGGAATTAAGACTCAAACCTGACCTTGTTATCTCCAAGGGATACATGTGTGACAATCAAGGAGGTCTGTGCAATCCAAAGAAGTTGTATTTTATCTGCTCCTTTTTGATATACAAAAGAAATGTTTAACTCAGCTATTCATATCAATATATAAAGGAGACACTGGAAGGAGAGATGTTATTTTTCAAAATGTTTTTGCTTTTCATCTCACTATATTCTTGTACAAGGATATAAGAAAGTCAAAGAAGTAGAATTCACTGTGGACAACTTAACTTTGTTCAAGAGTTATTTTTGAAGATTAAATATGTTTTGTAATATATTTATACTTTATGACCGGAGTAGTCAGTAGGCAGCCTGAGGTCTGATCCCGACCCCTCTCATCTCGGCATCCTTTATACTTGGAGTCTGCTATATCCTTCAGTAGACTTTTAGATAAGATATGTTCCTTCTCCAAAAATTTGCATTGTGTAGTCACACGACATAAAATATATTTCAAAACCTTTGTTTCATGATATTTAATGACCAGAAAATGAATTAGTCTTGTTCCCTAATGCACCATAACATACTCCTTACTATTACAATACCTTCTTAAAGGGATATGGATACAGTATATCCTTCTTAAAGGATATATCCCTGTGTATATATTTACTTTTATGTACTTTATTTTATTAAGAATTTGTTTTTTCCTACCTAGTATGAAATAAATAGTCCATGTATGGGTCTGCCCACTACAGCATATGCAGACTATGTAGTACTTGATGTGCTGTGTCTCATACTAACAGTGATCATACTGACCAATCAGTGACCATCTTTCATCAACATGCAGCTGAGACGTGGTCCCTGATAGGATAGGACATTACACTGAACACCCAGCCACATAGAGTCTGTTTCTCTGTACCCTGCAGAGGGCAAACCCATACAGGGACTATTTGTATGCTTTTGGTCAGTAAAAAACGAGCATATAAGCATTTTCTAATAAAATAAAGTGCAGGAAAATAAAATAAATACACAGGTATATTATATACTTAGTAAAATATATTAAAGAGCCGCTGTAATACAAAAAAATGCTACCATTCACTTAAAAGATCACACTTTAAATATTTAATTTTTTTTGTATGTGAAATGTATCTTTAGTGTAGAGAAATGACATTAAATATAGACAAAGCTGGATTGTTTTCTCCTCCTGCTCAGGAAAAAAGAAGGAAAGTGAGCCTTATGGATGTCTAGAATGAAACATATTATTCCAATACGAAAGCATAACTAACAGGGTCCCCACCGAGTCCGCTTAACTCACCAGTACAAAACCTAGGCCCCTATTAAATTCCAAAATTTGCAACAGTTACAGAGCGGTTCAATTGATCAAGCCCGCAGCTACCTGGCCGGAAGCCAAAACCGTAAACCATGCTCTTGCAAGAAGCATTTCAGAGCGTCATCATGATCAATTAAGCAAGCCCGTAACTACCGATTTAGAAACCGCCAATAATAAATAAAACTGTCATCATGACGTCAGTAAAACATGGAGGTTAAACCACAATCAATTAGTGTTTAGAAGTCAGATATGCGATCAGACTCGCAATCCAGAAATGTTGCAATAGAAAATAAATAAATAAATCTACATTAATTAGAGTGCAGTATTGATGTTTTATTTGCTTTTACAGTGCTACGAACAGGTGTGTCCTCTCTAGTACTTATAGGATTTTTGGCTACATTTGCGGGCATGGGGAATTGTAGCAGATTAATAGCGATTTAGAGATTACGGACAGATCAAAGGCCTAGCTGGGTCGGAGTTACGATTTTGACAACCGTAGGGATTTCCGATCAATTGTGGGTAGCTAGAGGAGGCCAATTTAATAGCAGTAACTTTTGCGCGCTACATTATGGCTGCAGTAAGTACAATTTGAAAAATTAAATATGGGCCCTGCTTTTTTAAATGTATGACAGAAAGTTTTGGGCTATTCTCATTTCTACTCTCCACTCTTTTGTTAATGAGAGATCATTGCCATTAATACTTGATAAGCCCTGAGCACTTGGATCCATTGTTTTCATGCAGTCACTTGCACAAAAAGAGACTAGGCACGCTTAATGTACAACTGAATGGAAATCAATGGACCCAGTGCATCATTAACAAAAGATTTTTTTAGCAGTGTACCAGAAAGGCTCAAAATGACAGAATTTAATATTAATGTAATGTAGAAAAATGCAATGTTTTATATAACATTCAAATGATAAATTGTATAGTGTACTACTATGAGAAGTGCATGAATTATTAGATGTCTTAATTATCAACATATATATATACATAAGTGGTTGAATGGAGGCCAAAAAGAAACCTCTTAAAAGTACCCCATCCATTTAGAGGCAAGTGTTGTTTAGTTGTTCAGTTGTGTCCGACTCTATGTGACCTATGGAGCTCAGCACGCCAGGCATACATGCCCTCCTGAGTTCCAACAGGCTCATGTTCATTGCTTCAATGACATCATTCATCTATATTCGCCTCTGCCATCCCCTTTTTTATGTAGATTAGTCCTAAGAAATTTTGGAAAGTAGCCGGTATTTTTTTTTGGTGGGACTTGGGGACAGCGCCTCATGTTGATATGTGCTTTTAGTTTTAGGTTGGACCAATTTCTTGCCTGGAAACATGTGGTTATTTACTGATTCACTTTCTGAATATAAAGGACATATTTCAAAATGGTATATGAATACATGAAAACACCTTAAAACTTACGTAAAACATTCCAAAGCAGTCTGATACCCCATGACACAGACAATATAGATCATATCGTAGTTCTCTCTTTCTTTTGGAATAATAATAATTAACTATTTTTGAGAGGAATATACGACTTTGCTAGAAAATATTTTTCTGTATAGCTTAGTGTGCATTATAGATACCCTGAAAAGGTTGCCTTATACAAGGATCATTTTTATGAGTATAATATTTATATTTTTAATAAAACTTAACTTTTAATATTTAACCATGTTTAGCTCTATGCGCTCTCTCGATTTCCCACTATAGATCATATAACAGGAATGAAGAACCAATTATATTTTGCCCAAAAATGTACATATTTTATTACAACATTACAATATTATGAAAGAACATATTAAATAGTCAGCAAAAGGGGTCAGTTAAAGTGCTAAGTAAAAGCAAGGTTGTGATAAATAGATTTTATAAAAACTCTCAGAGAAACATAAGAGGGTTGAAATTACCAGACCCTATAAGGAGATGTCAAACTATTCAAGGGGGTGTAAATGCTTTGTAGATACAAATGTGCTAAATTACCCTTTGCACATAAAGTTTTCTGCTTGCAAATGAAATATAAAAAAATAAACTTAATAACTGAGTGTCACAACCAATGCCTTTGAGACACCCAGAACCGATGAGGTTCTTGATGCACCTCTTCTGGTCAGCAATGAAAGATTGTGATCAAGAACCAAAAAACAAAACATTCTTATGAGAAAAAAAAAACATGTTCCTCACCCTAAAAAAGCACAGCAAGGGAAATAAAATACTCAGAACCTCTCTGTGAGATTCTTGATCCACTCTTCTGATCAGCAATTGAAGATTGTAAAGCAAGAACCAACGAAACACAACAATTTTAGGAGAAAGGCACATGTTCTTCACAGCCAAAAAAATACAGCAGAAGAAGCTTGTATGAGAACTCATTATTAGAAACAATCACCACATTATATCCCCCCAGGCATATAGTAAGGCTCCAGTCAACAATAAGGTACTAGTCCCAAAATGTCTCTCGGCCAAAGTGCTGGCCCTCCAGACCAGGAGGATGTGCTGCTGCTACCCTTGTGGACAAACCCTTGACCTCCTCTGTGAAGAACACTTGGGATGATCTGTTCTCTGGCCAGGAGACTCTCTAATTGCGCTGCCATTTTCTAATCACTGCTAAGCTGGGGACAGTTACACGTGTGCCCAGTAGTGACATCTTGTGGCAATGGCATGGTACTGATTTTCCTTTGTGGGGGTCGCATATTGGTTCCCTCCACTGAGAAGTACCTCCCCTAGACCCACCCTAGGGAGAATAAGCCAAGACCCCATATCCATCCTGATTGGCTCTAATCACCCAAGTCTGCCAATACCCCTCCAGCTGCTGTTCTCTTACTGGAGGATCCTGATCTGGGAGAGGATTTTGAACAGGTCCTCTCGCCCTCATAAAAAATGTGATAGACTACTGTAAGAAACAAAGGTTGTTACTTGGAACTCATAGAGTATTGTGTGTTTCATTTAACGGGAAGGCTTTTATTATTTTCCTGAGCTAAAGCACATGTAGATGTTCCTGATCCGTTAGCCGGATATCGAGCAGCCCATTCCTTATACAAAGGGGAATTCCTGTGGCCAAAGGCAGGGATTGACTGTAGCTAAATAGAGCTCCTTTTTGGGATTATCACATCCTCTTTTTCCATGGTCACCCATCATTGACTCCTTTCAAGAGTCAGAAGATAACCAGTAGGCAGCTTTGGTACTATTTCATGGGATGTCCCAAAACATTTACCCCTAGTCCCAGGTGTTATGAAGACTAAGGCTCATTCACATTTATAATGGTAATTAGATACTCAGGTTCTTTTTATTTAGGCAAGTGATCAGTAGCCTGAGCCCAGGTCCCATACCCACAGCCTTCAATAATATGGGCTTCTTATGTGCGGTGAGAAAGTAGTGTTGTTTACATAATTTAAGCAGATGGGAAATAAAATGTTAAAATAGTAATATAAAGAAAAAGGTGCTTTTCTTAAAAATGGAGAGAATGTTTGCTCCCTTCACTTTCCTATCTAATGCATTGTACACTGTGTTTATCTGAAACAGTGAAAGTTAGTTTCCCAAATACAAAATTAGAAAAAGAATACAAACATTGTACAAAGTTATGGGGCAACAGAGGTGAATTTTAATGTATAAATAATGCATTACAATTTAGGTAGAAAATGTAAGTACATCTAGAAATGTTGGTAATTTGGACTGAACAAAATGGGCTATGAACCGTAAACATGCACTACTCATCAGGCCAGCCTAATAAGCTTTGTAAACAAGTCTAAAGATGTTCTGTGTCATACTACAAAGTGGATAAGTTGTCTTGAAAAAGTAAAACAACTGTGCACGTTTAGAGCCCTTGATTAACTCATTCATTGCCAAATGGGATTTTTTTGAAATGCACCAAAATCGGCCCGTCGATAAATGTACTGAGGAAGAACCTCCCTAACTTCTGTCACATATATGTACATAACTTATCGATCTCTATATATGCATATAGATATAATATTATGCGGCTCAAAATATTAATATATATATATATATATATATATATATATATATACATTGAAATATAAATATACTGTTGTTCAGGTGACAATGAGAGAACCTGGGGAGAATTGCAGTTGTGGCCATGATGGAGGGTCATTTAATTCCATGTGCATAGCTTGAAATTATAAGGCAATGTAGAAATATATTTATAAAGTTTGCCAGAAATGAAGCTTGGAGTAATGTGTGAAGTCTTAATGTGCCTGACTGCCATAGAGTTGCTTATTGACCTCCATAGACTATTACTGCCCATGGGGGTGCATAAGGACCACAATAGTCCATAATACTAACCCTTTAGACTACCAAAACTAAACTAAATACTAAAATAATAAAACTAAAAAACAATAAATCCAAAAAAATGCAACCCCCCCCAAAAAAAAACACTACTATTGAAATGATTTTTTTTTTTACAAAAACTAAAAATAATAAAAGTATATCACATAAACATAAAAAACCCTGTAAAGGAAAAATGATATATAATTAATATATAACCTTCACTTTGATGATTCTCAAGTCCTCAGTCTTCAGTCCTGGATAAGTGGGCACATACTTATTGCTTGATGACATCGGTCTTGATTGACCCTCAATCCACTCTTCATGCCATGGACACTTCCATCCTTAAAAAAGTCTCTGCTGCGCTAAAAGAAGAAAAATGCAGTAAACTTACTTTAAAGAGCTGGAAGTCAGAGACAGGGTGATGCCAGTCAGCAGGTAGCTCTTGATGGTGCCAGACAGCAGGTAGCTCTGGATGGGGCAAGACAGCAGGTCGTTCTGGGTGGTGCCAGTGAACAGGTGGCTATGGTAGGTGGGAGTCAGCAGGTAGTTCTGGGAGGTGCCAAACAGCAGGTAGCTCTGGATGTTGCCAGATAACAGGTAGCTCTATGAGATGCCAATCTGCTGGTAGCTCTGGGAGATTCCAGATAGCAGGTACGGTAGCTATGGGTGGTGCCAGACAGCCAGACAGCAGGTAGCTCTTGGTGGTGCCAGACAGCAGGTAGCTCTGGATGGTGCCAGATAGCAGGTAGCTCTGGATGGTGCCAGGCAGCAGGTAGCTCTGGGTGGTGCCAGGTATCTGGTAGCTCTGGAAGGTGCCAGACAGCAGGAAGCTCTGGATGGTTCCAGACAGCAGGTAGTTCTGGGAGGTGCCAGATAGCAGGTAGCTCTGGGTGGTGCCAGGCAGCAGGTAGCTCTGGATGGTGCCAGACACCAGGTAGCTCTGGATGGTGCCGGATAGCAGGTAGCTCTGGGTGGTGCCAGGTATCTGGTAGCTCTGGAAGGTGCCAGACAGCAGGAAGCTCTGGATGGTTCCAGACAGCAGGTAGTTCTGGGAGGTGCCAGATAGCAGGTAGCTCTGGGTGGTGCCAGGCAGCAGGTAGCTCTGGATGGTGCCAGACACCAGGTAGCTCTGGATGGTGCCGGATAGCAGGTAGCTCTGGGTGGTGCCAGGTATCTGGTAGCTCTGGAAGGTGCCAGACAGCAGGAAGCTCTGGGAGGTGCCAGTGTACAGGTAGCTCTATGAGATGCCAGTCCGCTGGTAGCTCTGGGAGATGCCAGATAGCAGCTAGCTCTGGGTGGTGCCCACCTAAAAGGAAAAGGATTTTGGCATATTTGGTCCCTCTAGCCTCCATGGGAGTTGAAGGGTCTTGGGGGTACCCGGGCTCATAGAGAGGAGGTGTTATTAACTCCCTGCATTCATTTTAATTATTATTTTAACCCTTCCCTGCTGCAAGACAGGAAAATATTCATCCAATGAAAGTCTGTTTGCAGCAAGGAAGATCATAGATTGTACTCATGTCTTATAGCTGGAGCTGTGGGAAGTTTACAGGTGATTTACCAGAACATTATGAACAGAGCCAAGAAATTGACCTCTTAAAAAACAACTAAATATCAGTTGGGATTGATGTGTAATGAGGCTGCTACACTGCTTACACATGGTGAAGGAGAGAATGTTTTTGTTCATAGTCAGGCTGAAAAGGGAGCACCCAGGATATTCTTACCCAGTGGCACTACATTCAAATAGAATAACAGTCACTACCTGCTCTGCTGGGTTACTAAGTTGGGAGAGGCAGGGAAGAGAGAAGCTTCTATGACTGAAGGACAGCAGCAACTGCAGTTAGTAAGGAGGAATTTAGATGCCGTTCAGTCTAGAGGGCTGGGGTAATTAAAGGTGGTTGCGTCTAGGGAGCAGTCCAGGAATACGTATTTCAAATAAATAAGTATAAATACATTTTACGTTTGATTCTGCCTAACTTAGTGAGTAACTCAGAGCCAGGAGGGACTGCAATTAAGAGGCAGTGGCACTTTTTTTCAGGGCTCATACAAGTCTGCTGCTAAGTCTCAATGTAGAACTATCATGCACAACAGGTGCATCACAGGTGTATCACGTGACAGGTGCGCAATGTCACTTACATAGATAACCCATCTCCAGACAAACAGTTGTTGCTTAACTGTTCAGGAATTGCTGTCTGTAACAATGGACCTGATACTATACACAATCCTATGGGAGATGTGCGTACATACAATCTACATGTTTGGGGGAATTTAAGATAAGGGATGAAACTTGTTGGCACCAGAGCCACACCTGGGAATCCCCTCCTGATCATATCAGCATCCTGGGCAATGGGAGATATTCAAGGGGAGGGAGGTTTAAGTTAGGTATGTGGATGTTTTTGTTTCTTTTTTCATGTCATACCCGCCCTTTGTTCAGTCCCCTATAAAACTGCGTACCCATCCCCTATAAAGTCAGTTCACGATTGTAAATGTTAGGGCTGTACTTTGTTAGCTCAGGGAAACTATTTTATAAGACAGTTACGCTATTTTCAAAAGATAATCTCTGTTGTCTGTCTGGGGTCACAAAGCATATTCATACCCACCAATACGGGGACTTAACCGGTGGGAGCTCCAGAAGGCGCTGGTCCACGCTGGTCCTGTATCGTGACACTGAGCCTATATCCTTGTGGTCCTAATCATAAACCCTTAGAAGAATTCAAAGCCTATTCTATGATCACTAGAGTGGTCCTTTAACCAACAAGAAACTGTTAGAGTAAGTTGTAACCCATCTATCCAAATAAATGGATGAATATCCCCTAAAACAAACAGACTTTCATTGGATGAATCATTGTTCTGTCTTGCATAGTTAATAATAATTTTCTCACAGTCTATTTCTTGCTTAACTCTCTGTGAGTTCCCATAAAACATGCAGTAATTTAACTGACTTGAAACTGATTTGCCGGGTTGTATTCTGATCTATAAATGTGTTAACACTGGGATGAATCTGACATCTTTGCGACAGAAGATAATTCCACTAACAAAATGGCCTAACCGTCCTTGACACAAGAAATCATAATAAATGATATTATTTTATAAAACTGACGGGGCTGCGTGTACTGTACTTCAGGAAGTAGATCAGTGACAATGCCACTGTGTATATAGTGCGACGCATCATACATGTAGAACAATAGTACTTTCCTGGAAGTGCACTAAAATACTTAAATAAATAAAATATTATTTTGCTGTTCAACATGAATGAATGTAAATGTTCAATATGTAAGAAGATGAAATATAAGATACAGAAACACAGAAGTCCCCTAGGTTGGAGGTCGTTAACTGCTAATTTATAGTGGGAGTGAGGACAGAATTTGAATATTCTAATATATATATTTATATATATTTATATATATATACTAGCGACTTGCCCGTCAAAAATTACGGCAATAACATTTGAAGCCTGGCAATGGTGTCTGCTACACATTGCGAGGCTCTCCTCCCCTCTAACCTGCCTGCCTCTACTTGGGCCTCATTCTATTATCGGCCGTAAATCGGCCGTAAGGCTGCGATTCCTTGCGGGGGTTCTGTTAACTCGCGATTCTATTATACGGCCCCGCAAGGATCTCCCCTTACGGCCGGCCGCATATCTTGAAACCGGCCGTAAGCTCTGAAATCTAAAAACTCAAAAATAAATTCAAGCCTGCACTGTACAGCTCTGTAAATGCTAGGGATCATATTGGGGTACATGAGGATTAAAAGTAACCCACTCTCAAGCTTGCACATCAGCCCAAACCCGAGTTCAAATTAACTGTTTATTTTCCGGCTGCGGCGTGGGCGTGTCTGAGGTGCTCCAAGCACTCTGGACTTTTTACATGGATATTTTACGTATATTAAAAAAAAAATATTTTACGGATTTGAGTATAGGGTAATTATGTGCTATTTTTGCTAACACCGAATATCACTTTATAGACTCCGCAAAGTGCAGGATGGCTTTATTTGAGCTATTTTATGTGCTTAATTGGTGCTAGCGGGACCTGTTTGCTGCAAGTAAGCTGCGGCTCGTTTTTAGCCTTGCAGACAGGGTTCCCGGAGCAATAGAATCGCAACCTGGCTTTTCTTACGGCCGATTTCCTTGCAGCCGTTTTAGATCAAAGGCTTTCCTCCGGCGCGATCGGCCGCAAGAGATAGCAAGGCGCCGGCCGCAAGCCTGCCGGAACCCCCGGCCGGAGAGGAATAGAATAGCCGGAAAGCTTGCGGCCGGTCCTTGCGGCCCCGCAGTGGCTGCGGCTGATAATAGAATGAGGCCCCTTGACTGGAGGTGCCAATTGCGAGCCTCTCCCCCCTATACTTTACTGGCCTCGTGATGATTGCCTTTGGCGCTCATCACGGGCCTCGCAATAAGCACCTTCGGCGATCATTGCAAGTCTCTCCCCCTCTACTTCCTCTCCCTCCCCTGTGTCTCCTTCCCCCTCTCCCTCCCCTTTGTCTCTTCCCCCTCCCTCCCCTGTGGCTATTCCACCTCTCTACCTTCCCTGTTTCTCTTTACCTCACTCTCCTTACCATGTGTCTCCTTTCACCCCTCGCCCTCCCCTGTGTCTCTCTCCCTCCCCTGTGTCTCTTCACCCCCTCTTGCTGATTGATAGGGGATCATATACTTATTTCCCTCACTGATCTGCAAATCAATTTATAACTTTTGTGACATGCGCTTTTCTTGTTTTTGTTTTATTTGTTATTCTGTCTCTCACTGCTGTTAAAATACACGACCATTAAAATTATAGACTGATCATTTCTGCCGGACAAACGTTCAAAATCAGCAAGGGATCACATACTCCCCCCCCCCCCCCCCCCACTGTTTGAAGTATATATCCACAAATGCAGTTAAGCTGGGCAAGACGTTTTGAAATTTGGTGCTAAACTTGTTGTGTCTGACCACCATTTTTAAATCATTTTGCAGTCCCATGACAGAAGTTATTGCAGTCTGATCAAATAATTAAAAGAGTTCAGAGCTATGCATTCCCCTATCCCAACAGCAGTGAAGAGCACTGGAGTGCGTACCAGCTCCCAGCCAGGAGGCCATTGGACCCGTAGTCTGCATGCCAGCAGTAGTCGGGTGTGGGGGAGCTTTTATAGTTAGCATGGATGGGTTGCACAGCTGGTCTGCCACCAATTAGGTTGATATCCTTAGTTCAAGGTTCAGGGATCAGGCACTTGTGGGTCCTGGTTGCTGAGTCATAGAGTTTTGCATGTATATAATCCAGACTAAGCCTGTGATGACCTCCTCCATAACTGATCGACAGAGTACAGTGACAAAGTCCAATGGCTCAGAGGTAATTGCCTCTGTCATTCCGGATGATGAGTTTGTATCCGTGTCGCTAGATATGATCACTGTGCAGGTTTGGTTGCTCTGCATTATGATCATACTATGCATGAAAGGCAAATGTGGTCCTATGCTTGATATTCCTTGAAAGGGAAATCAGTGTTTCAAGGTGAATAAAAGTAATCCCCCCCCCCCCCCCAAGCTGTATATTAATATCTTGGAATGTCTGCACTATGTACTGAGAATAGCATATTCATGCCATAGATGGTGTGTGGTAGTCTGATGAAAAGGTGAGCTTCACACAGTAACGTGGGGTAGATCCTGGCTTCAAATGTGAAGAAGAAGTCGGGGATGTAATTTATTTACATGTGGTTTTAACTTGTCTATTTTTTGAAAGGGCGAGATAGCTCAAGGTTGCCTCTATCACTGCTAGATACTAGGCCTGATGCCGTGATTTCTGGAAATAGTAGAATCTAAATATCGTGCTGTGTAGAAAAAGCAATTTCAGTAGATGATTCTATGTATTTGGTATTCCAATAGCAAGGTTAAAAATAATTGATTGACAGGAGAGTAACTAATGTTAATGTAGAACTGATTTTGGAACAGCCAACATCTCCTTACCTAGGGCCTCATGCAATAGCGATTTGGCCAATTGAATAGGGCTCTATATAAGCACATAGCATATTTTTTTACAGAAGTTTTTAGTTAGTGAAGACCTTGCTTTTGGAAAGAAGTTCACTAACTAAAATCTTCTGTAAAAAAATATGCTATGTGCTTATATAGAGCCCTATTCAATTGGCTAAATCGCAATTGAATGAGGCCCCTAGTTTGCATTCCTGGTTTTACTTAGTGACAATTACCGGTGCAACTTATTATGTATTCTGCTGATGCAGGGGAGGATAGAAGCAGCCTAAAGCTGTAAATCCTCATTACTTGTTTGTCAGAATTTCTATAAAAGCTTTTCCACGCTCTCACGGTGCTAATGTCCACACATGGTGACTTCAATGTCCATGTAAGTCACTGAGTGAGCTGTGTGATGCAGGTACTCTTATTCTTATCAAATACCTGGATACTGCCGGACATTTTTCTAAGAGGGATCTAACAACAAGGTAATTGTTCGAAATATCACCATTACCCCAAGGAGACTAGCGCTAATTTGTCCACATAAGGAACAGATTTTTGGTCTTTCAGTACATTGTAGATCTTCTAGAATGCAAGCAGTACAAGAATCAGTTATTATTATGCTAGTACTACCTGAAACTGAAGATTTTGCCCATCAAAGAGGAGACTTCCCCAACCCTATGTGTCATAAGCTAGAGTCGGGCTATATACTCTGAGAAGGAATGAGGGTTACGTGCACCTACTAGAACCAATACAACAATATACCATCACAAGCTTGTGAATTCTGATTGAAATTGCACCCTGAAAATGTAATTCTCGATTCTGATTGGCTGAAATATGATTGACCCATATTTCAGCCAACAATACGCTGCAAAAACTATGAGTGGTGTTTTTTTTAGAAGGTCCATTGCAAAGGGCCAGAACATGATGATTGTGTGCTTCAATCAAGATTAAAGAGGACATGATTCTTCAATCAACATGGATAGCCCGCTTAAAAAGAAGTAATTATGTCATAAAACAAGTAGAAGAAATAAAGTAAGATCAGTAACTATAATCAGGATATTA
Organism: Discoglossus pictus; assembly: GCA_027410445.1. Taxonomy (NCBI): domain Eukaryota; kingdom Metazoa; phylum Chordata; class Amphibia; order Anura; family Alytidae; genus Discoglossus; species Discoglossus pictus. The sequence continues at coordinate 26,169,544 of CM050163.1, read as the reverse complement.
TTTTAACCATATACTGTATGATACTGAAGCTTCACACACACACATCACTATAACCACAACCACTGACAACTCATTAATCAGTGGGAGGGAGTAGGTCAAGCATTGAATTGGCTATCACCCCAACCCACCAGTGACTTACTACTCTCCTAGCAGTCCTATAGTTCTGCCTGAGTGTTAGCAAGTGCTGTCTCCAAGGTACACTAACCCAAACTATGTGACGTCAACATGTAGGCTTGATTCGCTTTTCACTATAAGGCTTCAACGGAGCCTCCGCTGAATCTGTAAAGCGAAACGCACGTATGGCCATTGTGACGTGTGCTCATTGCTTACGTGGTGACGACACCCTTAGAGTTGAAAATATTAACTGTAAAAAAGTGATTAAAGGATTTCTGTAATCCAAAACTTTCTATCAAATATTCAAAATAACATGTCTTATACATTGTTAACATTTTGTTTTGTATGTAAAATAAGAAGAAGGACATTACCAATAAACATCACAGAAACTATGCGGACTAGAAAATGCTTACTGCCAACAACAGATTTACATTTTTAAAAATCATGGGTAGAAATTTCACCTGCTGGGGCCATTTTGGAAACTTTGTGTAAACACAACTTTAGTCATATTGCTTGTGCTCACCCAAGCGGGGCTATTCATGCTGCCCTACAGATGTTTGCGCCTCTTGGTTACTCCTCCTCCTTTCTTCTTGCTATATCCCAAATCATTAATCTACCACACACCTATATAGAAATCATTTCTATATGTATCCATGGCATTGGAAACTACTGTCCCTTGAAGATGTGCTGCCCTAGACCTGGGCCTCATGTGCCAAGGATGCAACACACCATAGTTCACACAAGTTCACAAGTCATTGTTCACAATTATAAAAATAGGTGATATGTCACTCAAGTTTAATTTGGATTGAGAAGCTCCACTTGGCCTCCCTGCTACGTAAGTTAAAGTTCTGAATGCATTTATTTAAAAAAACACTTTAAGCACCACTGTAGTTTGGGGAAAGCGTGACATCTTTGTGAAGTATGTAACACAATAACAACATTAGGCGTTGTGTGAGCCATGGGCATAAAACATTTCAGAGAAACTCTTATATTTACTCACTTTACTTGTGTTATGGGGCGTTCCATCTTGGACTGCTAGTCTGTACCTTGAGGTGTAGAGCTCCCTACTTGTCCTTATCCTTCTATTTACAGTACTTATTCTGTCAAGTGCCTATGCATAGTGACCGTTGTTAATTGAACATAGATCTTATCTGATTACATTGTTTCTTGGTTTCTTCCCAGGTTTCCAATGCTGACAAAATGGCATTCAAACAAAATTGCATACAATAAAAATACATATTTACATAGTAATGTAATGCAATGATATATTTATTTATTATGAATTTTATGTTCATTTTACAGTTTCAAGACAGAAGATTGAGGGCTAGGGCATCGTGGATCATTGCTGGAGGGCCTGACAAGGTAAATATGTATACTTTCCCCCCTTACAGGTTTATTAATACATTTATTTTTTGTAATTCATTTTTTTATTTTTTTTAAGTACTTTTTTTATTTTTTGTAATCACGTTTTTGATTTTATGTCTTTTATTTTAACTGTCGTTAGTATACTTGGGCATCCAATATGGACCAACTGTGTTGGTAGGTAGTGTGCCATGTGGTTCCTTGATGACCATATGGTACCCCCATGGCATATGGGATAATGTTCGATGCCATGGGGGAACATGAGGACCCCCATGGTTAGGCTTCATGTTACCATGGGGGTCAATTGAGGACCTCTATTGTATAGGGTTAATTTTAGGTGCCACAGAGGTCCTTAGAGAACCACAAAAGTCCCCTATATATTTTTCAATATATATATATATATATATATATATATATATATATATATATATGTATATATATAGTTCAAATAATGATTTATATATATATATATATATATATATATATATATATATATATATGTATATATATATAAATTATATGAAAAAGACTTTAAAGGATCTCCGTGGCCCATGAGTTAATATTAGGTGCCATGAAGGTCCTTTAAGGACCTCTGTGATGGGGTTAATTGTTAGTTGCCAAGGAGGTCCTTGTAATTTTGACAAATTTCCAATGTTTGTGAATTATTTAACAACATTATCAGCTATGGGTGGTTCTGTTGTGATTAGGCTCAGGGGAAGGGTTATCAAATAGGAGCTTACTATTTTACATTGTTCAGTTGTTAATAGTCTATTCAATGTGGAAACCTTTCAACAAAACTAAATAGATATCTTATCAGAATCCATGATTCTTCCCTTCCTCCATAGTTTCTAATCATGAAAAGAACAAAAATACATGTCTGCTGTCAATGAAGTAAAATTTTAAATAATAGTTAAAATTTAGTGGCTATATTTGCTTACACTTTCAAAGAACATTTTTCATATTATAAAGTCAAGTTCTTCATACGAACATAAATATGACCTCCATGGTCCTTTAAAAAAATGTGTCCACTGAAGTCCAATTTTTATAATATTTTTTTTGATAAAACTAGATAATAAATAATTGATAAAATGGATTTAAATGAACCATTATTATCTACACTGTGCAATAATACACATCACCTTTCTTCTAATATGTCCTAAATCGGGAAATAAAAAATTAATAAGCTCTGCTACAAAGCTGCAAAGAGATACTCAATGTAGAAGTACGGCTTGTAGAGTGTAATTTCCCTTCACATTTGAGTATGGAGATAGCAGAAGTGTCCAACTTTATATATACAAGTAAAAAATAAAAAAAAGATTTAGTTTTTTACATTTCTAAAATATTTTTTCAGCTATTTAAATCTAATTTTGCAAAAGAGCATTCAGAAAGTACAGGACTTCAATGGCTCTTTATTATACTTACAAATGGATATTGTTCTCAGACATCTGGTCTTTTTAATGTGTGTACTGGTGAGATTCCAGTTTCATTATGGCACCATTAAACCTGCCAGCATGTACTCAATGGCCCTTGTTCCATATCACTTGCACCTTCAGGCTCCAAATTGGCAAAAGTGTGTTCACTAGGAAGCTAATATAAACCAGTATCAGTAGTAATACACGGCACAAAACCCTATCTTTCCCAAACCTGCTCTCCTAGTCATTGTGGAAACCAACCTAAAATGTTCCATAATATACTATCCCAAATTCAACTAATGGCTTATACACCCTATAAGCCATTTCACTCTTATGATGTATCATATCATATCATAGTAGTCTCTTTCAGAGTACAATTAACTCTCCGTAGGTATTGATTACATGGCTGTTATGAGTTAAATTTCCATGTATGGAACTACGTAGCTATTACATTCCAACAGCAAACCCACATGAACGAGCACTATGGCCCTCATTCAATTGCAATTTGGCCAATTTAGTAGGGCTCTATATGAGCACATAGCATATATTTTTTACAGAAGTTTTTAGCTAGTGAACTTCTATTAAAAAGCAAAGTCTTCACTAACTAAAAACTTCTGTAAAAAATATATGTTATGTTCTTATATAGAGCCCTACTCAATTAGCCAAATCGCAATTGAATGAGGCCCTAAGTATGGACTGTTAGCTGCTCTATGGGAGAATTTGCCTAAAGAGCGATTACATAGCTCCTGTAACAGTTACTCAGCATCCTACATGCATGGCCAGATCTTCCATTAGACGAATTAGGCACTCGCCTTAGGGCGCTTCTCATTGAGAGACTCCTCATATTTTAATCAATAAAAAAAAATAGTAAGAAAAAAATCTCCAGCCACCCCTCGAGTAAGACCTGCTGGATTTGGGGCAGAGACAAGCACTGTGCGGCCTAAAATTGCCCCATGTCCCAGGCACTGGGTCCAAAGCTCCCTAATCAGCCTACAGTGAGAGTAGCATAGCTCTAAAGGGGTTTGACTGAAAATGTTTTTGAATATGTAATGACCATGGATAGGAACATTTTCCATAAAATTTAATTTCATGTGTAGTTTGAAAGAAAAAAAAATAACTCTAGTGCAAAAAACATTTGTAGGCCCCCTCCCCCAATGAAAGATTGTAAAAAGTGTTTTGTGTTTAGGTGCCCTGTAACCAACTTACTCAGTGTCCCTCCCTAAGACCACTTCCCATAACAGCACCCCTTTACAAGACCCTTTCCCGTAGCTACTCCCCCCAAGACCCCTTTCCATAGCTGCAGCCCTTCCCCTACCTCCTGAATGCATGAAGCACACACACACACACATATATACAGTATATATATGAGATAGCTGTGAATGTCCAGTAATCCAGTTGAATAATCAGAGTATTGCAGTGAATTCCTTATTTATTGGACAAACGTATTCATAATAAAGCGACAAGCTTTCGAGAGATAATGCCTCTTTTTATCAAGTCACAAAGCGATACTGATACAAGTATGAACTAAAAACGAGTAAACAAAAAGAGATGGGGAAAAAAATTGGAAAAACAAGAAAGACAAAATTCATTAGCTAGAGTTAAGTGAGAAACAGACCAACACTGCCAAATGCGTAGCACTTTACACATCACACTACGACCTACAAAAAACACTATTACAAAAGCCGGAAAATGCTCACGAGACGCGGAAAACATTAATAACATTACGACTATACAATGCCGCTTTACACAATAAACCAACGGCTTTACCTCGCGCACGCAGCCTATTTACACTACACACTGCACACATTGCTGACACTTACACCTCAGCTCCACAACAGTGCAAACCTACATTAAATGCTGCAGGAACATGAAAACAGATTGTCAGCTCTTCAGCACAATGCATGCTGCATATATTAATTACAAATAGGTAAGTAGGTAATAGGTAATAGGTAAATATAAAGTATATTCATTTGTGATTTAATTAAATTAATTAATTATCATGAAAAAATACATATACAGAAAAAAACAAAACCAAACACAGTATCGCAATAAACGACATAGGCCATTCACAAGGAGCGCCAACGGTGCTCATAGGACACACACAAGTACACCAGGGGAGAGGCTTGCAATAAGCGCCAAAAGGAGATCAGCGAGGACCTTACAATAAGCGCAAAAGCGCCTATGATAACAAAAAATACACCAACCCAGAGGCTCGAAATGACCGCCAAAAGGAGATCATTGCGGACCTTACAATGAGTTACAATGATAACAAAAAATACACCAACCGAGAGACTCGCAATGAGCACCAAAGGCACTCATTGCGAGCCACGCTATGAGCGCCAAAGGCACTCAGAGCGAGGCTCACAATGAGCGCCGAAGGATCTCAGACGACCAAAACACTGTCTGTGGCAAACAGCATTACCTGTCTTACAATTGTATTGCCCCATCATTTTTGACAGGCAAGTCGCTAGTCAATTATAATAGTTGTCAAATATGCAAATGTGTCCTTCACACCAATGTTAAATTACACTGCGATGAGCAATTCCGACTACTTGCGATGAGCGCCGCAGGGAGTTAGCCTGCAATGAGCGCCGAAGGTGCATTGACTCTCCCTAATGCGATGACTCTCCCTAATGTTAATAAGGCAGTGGGCCATCTATTGGCGCTAAGGAGTCATAGTAATAACTTATTAGAGCGCCATCATTTAGATGTGAAAATAGAAGTTGCATTCTTACATCGTCATCTGTTGGATGTAAGGGTAAATTACAACAGTAGAAATACTTTTTGTAGCATCATCTATTGGATATAAAGGTGTAACGAGTCATAACAATACATTACAGTGCCATCTATTGGATGTGGAAATATAAATTGCATTATAGCAGGGTAAATGACAACAGTGGAAATAGTTTTTGTAGCGCCATCTATTGGAAATAAAGGTGAATAATACCAAGAAGCCCCATTTTTCTAAGGCCACTTATTGGAGATGAGGACTCAAAGTAGAGGGTAGAGAGGCTTGCAATGAGCTACAAAGGCACTCATTTCAAGGCTCGCGATGACCGCCAAAGGTGCTCATTGCAAGTCTCTCGCCCCTCTACTTTCGAAAAGTAAAGTGGGGGGGAGGCTTGCAATGAGCGCCAAAGGTGCTCAGTGCGAAGTATGAAAGTGGCGGGTTGGCCAAGGTCTGCAATTAGGGAGTAGAGGTTTGTAATGAGCACCAAAAACACTCATTGCGAAAACTGCAATGAGTGAGGCCCGCAAGTCAGAGGACCTCGCATTGTGTGGCAAACAGCATTACCAATCTTAAAATTGTATTGCTGTCATTTTTGACGGGCAAGTTGCTAGTCACAAATAATAGTTGTGGTAATTGTGAGTTGTTGTCACACAATGTAAAATGTATGGGTTGCACATGCGCAACCACAACTCGCAATTACCAAAACGGGGCGTGCAGAGGGGGGAGAAGCTCGCAATGAGCCCCTAAGGCGCTCATTGCCAGGCCCGCAATGCTAGGCCTTTAAAGGGGGGGGCGCCAAGAGTTAGGGGAGGGAGACAGGGGAGGGAGAGATGGGGCAAAAGACACTGAGGAGGGAGAGAAGGGACAAGAGACACTGGGGAGGGGGAAAGGAGACACTGGGGAGGGAAAGAGGGGAATAAGACACAGGGGAGGGAGAGGGGGGAAAAGACAAAGGGGAGGGAGATGGGGGGAGAAAAACTATTTATAAACCTCCATCATGCTGTCATTTTTGACAGGCAAGTTGCTAGTATATATATACTGGGCTGACTTCTCACTTCGGTACAGTAGGGATGGATTGCACCTTAATGATGAGGGAGCTTTTGTGCTAGGGGCTAGGATGGTAGAAAGGCTGGAGGAGTTTTTAAACTAGTAGGCGGGGGGAGGGACTAGATATAAGTAATGGGGTAGAAAGTGTAGAGGGTATAAGGGATGAATTAACAACTCATAGGGGAGGAGATGGGTGGAGGGGTAGTATAGTCAATAGGGAGGTAGTACTAAGTAATTTAAGTACAGTGGCAGGCACTTCAGAACTACAGACTCATAACATCAGGTGTATGCTCGCTAATGCCAGAAGCTTGCCAGGAAAAATGGGAGAGTTAGAATTATTAGCAATTAATGAAAAATGGATTTAATAGGCATTACTGAAACGTGGTGGGATGAATCTCATGACTGGACTGTTAATCTGGATGGTTATAACCTATTTAGGAAAGAAAGAGGCAATGGTAAACGTGGAGGAGGGATTTGTCTGTATGTTAAGCCTGAATTAAAGCCTATAGTCAGAGAAGATATTTATGGTGGACCAAGTGATAAAGCTGAATATTAGTAGGAGTATGCTACAAACCCCCAAATATAGCTGAAAGTGAGGAAATACAATTATTGTTACAGATTGAAAATGCAGCTAAGCATGGGCAAGTTCTAATAATGGGAGATTTTAATTACCCTGAAATAAACTGGATAAATGAGACCAGCAGTTCAGCTAAGGGGAGCAGGTTCTTGAGTACACTCAGGGATCCTTATCTGGCCCAGGTTGTACAAGAGCCTACTAGAAATTAAGCTATCTTAGATTTACTCATCACAAATAATATTGATATAGTATCAAATGTTGGAATAGGGCAACCTTTGGGAAACAGTGATCACAACACAGTCTCGTTTGAGATTGAATTAAAAAAACAAATTTTTAAGGGGCCAACAAAAACTCTTAATTTTAAAAGGGCAGATTTTACCGGTCTAAGGGCAGCGATACAAAGTATAGACTATGACAGAGAACTGGCTGGTAAAAACACTGAACATAAATGGACAACATTTAAATCCTTACTAAATATACATACACATCGACATATACCGTGTGGGAATAAAAGTAAAAGGAGTAAATCCCATCCAATGTGGCTTAACAATGATTTAAAGATCAAGATACGGAGTAAAAAACAGGCATTTAAATTATACAAACAAGAGGGGACAGAGACTGCCTTACGTTAGTACAAGGAAATCAGCAAGGCTTGCAAAAGGGCGATTAGACTGGCTAAAATAGAAAATGAAAAATTAATTGAAAAAGTGAGTAAGACTAACACTAAAATATTTTTTAAGTATATTAATGGGAAGAAGGTGAGGAAGGAAGCTATAGGAACATTACAATGTGACACAGGCCGTCTGATAATTAGTGACCAAGAAAAGGCAGATGAGCTAAATAGGTTCTTTTCTTCGTTATACACAAGGGAGGTACCAGTGGTTGGGACACAGCAACATAATGGGGCTACACTACCTTTGCCAAATAATTGGTTAACACAGGAAGTAATCCAAAAGAGGTTGGAAAAAATAAATGTTAATAAAGCCCCGGGTCCTGATGGAATACATCCAAGGGTACTGAGGGAACTGGGTTCTGTAATAGCCAAACCATTATATTTAATTTTTCAAGATTCACTCAACACAGGGTCTCTACCAGATGACTGGAGAAAAGCTGATGTGATACCTATATTTAAGAAGGGAGCAAGAGCAAATCCGGGGAATTATAGACCAGTGAGCCTCACTTCTGTAGTGGGGAAGCTTTTAGAAGGGTTAATAAGGGATAATATACAAGAATATGTCTATTTGAACATGATTATAAGTAGGAGTCAACATGGATTTATGAGGGATAGATCATGTCAAACAAATCTAATTCGTTTCTATGAGGAGGTTAGTAAGAACCTGGATAAAGGCAACTCTGTGGATGTAGTCTTTTTGGATTTTGCAAAGGCTTTTGATACAGTGCCACATGGGAGACTATTGTGCAAACTAAGAGATACAGGAGTTGCAGTAAATATCTGCTCATGAATTGAGAGCTGGCTAAAAGACAGGAAGCAAAGGGTTGTTGTAAATGGAACATACTCCGATTGGACTAATGTGCTACGTGGGGTTCCTCAGGGTTCAGTATTAGGTCCTCTCCTTTTGAACATATTTATTAATGACTTAGAGGTAGGATTGGAGTGTGGTGTCTTCATTTTCGCTGATGACACGAAGTTGTGCAAGGTAATTAAATCAGATAGTGATGTGCTTTCCCTCCAAAGGGATTTACATAAAATTGAGGAGTGGGCATCTAAAGGGCCGATAAGATTTAATACGAATAAATGTAAAGTTATGCATCTGGAAAGGAAAAATCTAGGTGTATCAGATATTGAAAGGGATTTGGGAGTGCTTGTGGACAACCACCTAGGTAACAGTGCTCAAAGCCAAGCAACAGGGTATAGAAGCCAGGGAAGCAAATATAATTCTGCCACTATACAAATCTCTAGTACGCCCTCATTTGGAATATGGAGTACAATTTTGGGCACCACTTCATAAAAAGGACATTTTAGAGCTGGAAAAGGTACAGAAGAGGGCAACAAAACTAATATGGGGAATGGAGGGGCTAAGTTATGAAGAAAGACTAACCAAATTAAACATATTTTCTCTAGAAAAAAGGCGTCTAAGAGGAGATATGATTACCTTATATAAATACATCCAGGGTCAGTATAAAGATTTGTCAAGGGAGCTTTTTGTGCCAAGAGGTTGGGTACATTGAGCGATGAAAAAGTCAGATATAAGGAGGAAGAGCCTGAAAACAGAAGAAGAAAGATTTATATTTTTTTCTTGACCTTACTGGAAGCCAGATGAGAGATTTTATTGTAGGAGGAGAAGGAAGACATTTGAAAGAGAAGGAGAGCAGCAGCATTAAGTGCCACTGAAGTCACTGTAAGTGTCTTCATGGTGTGAAAGAGCAATCGTATATTAAAATGATCTATTTTCTAATTACACTAATAATAGCTAAACATTCAAGTTTTAATTTCTGTTTACATACAGACTATTCTGCCCATTGCTTGTTGCATGAGTAATTAGCAGAGTGCAGTGTCCATCACACGCTGTGTGAGGCTCTATGGGGAAGGCTGTAATTGATAGCACAGCACTAACTTGATTTCATTGCTTAAATTCCAGAGAGGTGGAGAGCAGAAACCTCAATTTTTTGCCTGTAAGAAAAAAGTAGAAGCTGCTATAAGCAGTCTGGCAAAATCCTAACCACTGACTGGGGGAAGCAACCCTGCGACCTGATTGGCTGCAGTAATGGAGTAATGGAGCAGCATGTGACCAGTCTTTTACACATGTAGACACAGATTTTATTTTATTATTTTATGAAACATGCACATATTTCAAAAATTCTAATTCAAAAAAGTTTTTTCCTCATGCTTTTAGGAGATCTTTACTGGGATGTGGTCCAAACTGTGCTGAATTAAGTGGCCCTTTAAGTGTTAATTGTAGAGAAGTTTCTATTTTCTTTTCCCAGATAATTTGCTTTTAAATTCTCAGGATGGTGTACCCTTGAGAACTAAAATAAATTAGTCCTATTGAAAACACTGACAACTTAGCAAATTATTGTTCCATTGTGCAAAGACAAACTTCTTTTGCATTCAAAGTCTCCCCCAAATTTGGAAGTACATCAGCAGAAGTTAAAATGGTAGATTTCAAAACAGCCTAATTACATATAAAAGATAATAAATTAAAGGCTGTATTATTATTTTTTACATCATAAAAAACATTTGTCTATAAATACACAGAAACAGAATATTTTAAATATTCAACTACAGTTTACGCTGCTTCGTTGAGCTGATTTCCTAACAGGGATGGACCATGCAAGCAAATTAAATACTGATCAGTGGAGGAGAGATTGAATGGGGGACCCGGTGCAAAAAAATAAATAAACATAAATCCTTCCTATATACATAAAAAAAAAACTTTCATTTCTGTATATATACCAGCATGGTCCTTTTGCTTTGCATTACCTCCTGCCCTGTCCTGATGATTGTGATGCAAGCAAGCAAGCTACTCTCATGGTGGATGGTTTGTTGCTTCTGAGGGGGTACAAGGGGTGGTGTGGCTGAAGAATACAGGCCACTGATTCTGAACAAAATTTTAGATTATTTGTTTTGTTTTTGCTTCACCCATATTTAGCTGGATGGAAGCAAGATAATATTAACAATATAATATTAAAAATAAATATATTTTAATACAGAAAAACATATAAACAGCATTGGCACCTCCATAGAAGGACCATAGTGCATTGCACCATCTGCACCTGCTCTGCTGCTGCTGATCATACAGTCAGTGCAATGAAATCATCTAGTAATAGCATCTTACACAGTATTTCATACATTTTGTGAATCCTTTTTTTTCCCTTAAATTTATAGCACAGTTCCATGCATTTGACAAATTGGTTTACAATGCTGTGATTGATCAGGCTTTTTAATGGTTTGGAAGAAGATGGGTCTAAATTGTGTTTTTTACAAGCTATCACACTGCTGCAAATTTTCACATATTTTCCGCTATAAAGCTGCACATCATGACAAGCAGTAATTTTTCTCAAATTTCTGAGTTCTTTATGACACTCATATTATTTATTGCTATATGTCATGTGTATTTTGTTATGAGCTAAAGTGTGAATTGGCAAGGTCAGGCAGCAGGCAAAATAACCTTTAGATAATGCAGTGATATTACAAGTACAGAGAGGGTGATTTGTTTGGAACAGCTAGAACTCCAGGGGATTATATCATATCTAGTATCTCTGGCACACTCAGTAAATTCAACAACTTGCATATACATATATAGATCCATATGTAGTATATAGAGCTGTATCTGCACATGTACACACACAAATATGTATTGAAGCGTGAAGTAGCCGTGAATATCCAGTATCTATATGAATAAAGCAGATTGCAGTATATAGTGATACCTTTTTATGTGGACATATATATAAGTACAGTGTAAAATATAAAATGTATTTAGTACAGTGAATTAATACATTAATATGAATTAATAAATGAATATACTTTACCTATTTATATTTAATATGCAGCAATCAATATCCTGAAGAGCTAACAATCTCCTTGGATTTTCCTGCATCTGAAAATGTACAGTTGTAGTGTTGTTCACCTGAGGAGAAAGTGTCAGCAATGTGCCAAGTGTGCAGTGTAAATAGGCTGCGTGCGCGATGCCAAACAGTTTGTTTAGGTGGGTAAAGCGGCATTTTACATTCGGAAAGTTATTATTTGCAAGTTAGTGTTGTAAAATGGCGTCTTTTTTATATGTCTTACTTGGCTTGCGAGCATTTTCCGTATTTTGTATCTCCTACGTTCCTGGCTAACTCGTACGTGCCTGGCGGTGATTTGTGCACCTCGGTCTTCTTTAGCCTCGTTTTCATTTTTTTCGTCTGCCATTTTTTTTCTTGCTTAGCCTATCTTGTCAATTTCGGCTTAAATTGGTGTGCAACCTCATTCCCAGGCGCCCTGGCATTCCCCCGTGCTGTGTATGAGTGTTTTTTTATTTTATTTAATTACATATTTTTTCATGTTTTTCTATTTCCTTGTTTCGGCCGTGAAAGTTGTATTTTTGCGAGGTCGTTTTTTTTTGGCCCGAGATTCCGAGGTGTTTTTTTTTTTTTCGAAGTCCCGCGTTCCTCAACTGCATGCAGCCTAAGCAAGTCCTGCGTTTTATAACTGCTTGCAAGTCCCGCGTGTTTTAATGCCTCAACTGCTCGCCTTGCAGGGTGATGAGCGCCCTTGGCGCTCATCGCCTAAGTGCTCCGAACTCGGAAGGCTTCTATGCGTTAACGTCTCACCTTGCTTTGCGAGGCTTGCAAGCGTGACGACAACTTGCAGTTTGACAATTATAGTATGTGATATATATATGTGTGTATATTGTACCACCAGCACTGCTGGTAGATCCTCTCCTGCTATCCATACTGTGGATACTGCTATCCATATCCTCTGAGCTTAATGCTGGGGGTTGTGTTTGTAGGTATTAGTGGATGGAGGGGTGTGGAGGGAGGGAACAGGAAAAAGTCCAGAACCTTTGTTTGATAACCGGATAAGATTGAATTTGACACCGCACCCTTTCCCCTTTACTGGCCCAGAAGTGGACACCTTCCATCATTCAATGCAGAAATAGATCTCTATAAACATAAGCTCCTCTCTCTCACACACAATTTCTACCAATGTATCATGGCTCCCTCCAGGAACCTGCAGAGGCACCACAATTATGGGAGATATGTATCACTGCTATGTAAGCCATTGACATAACATTTTTTGGAGAAAAATAAAAGTTTTTGAAGACTCTGTTTATAAATAGAAGAATCCATTTTGTCTTTGTTATATCACTTCCTGAGAACTAGATAATGAGGGTGTGGGGAATGAGGGGGGGGGGGGGGGGGGGATTTGACTAAAATTGACACGGGACCCTCCCCCTTCACAAGCCAAGAAGCAGGCTGCTTGCATCAATAGATGCAATTATTGTTTTCCAGTAATGTAAACTCCCCTCTCTCACACACACACAATCAACATGTCAAGGATGCCTCCAGGACCTAGCATCAACATTTTTTTGTAATCAAAACTAGCTTATTTACTTTTTTCTTATTAATTGTACTATTAGCACTAATTATTGTTAATCTTTAAGTGTCCACATATACTTTAGCATGAATGATGCTCCATCATCGTAGCATTCATTTATAAAGCACAGAAACACATTTCTTGGCTGACGAGCACATGTCTATGTGTCTTTAATATTTTTGTCATATAAATATAAAGGGAATTTTAAGTCAAATAAAATACTGATAAATTAATGCGCTGGGGTAGACAAATACTTTAATTAACCAAGACCTTTATAAGCCACATTATTATATTTAATTGATTCTTTCGCTCTTGGTGCGATTAGATACACCAAGCAACCTTTTTATAGAATTCATAACAAAAAATGTAATTATAAAAATGTGCAATTAATATGCAGTGCAAATTATCTGATCACACAGTTAGTGTCCAATTCCCAAGGTCAGAACACAGTTCATTTATATTTAGAGTTTCAGCTACAAATCCAGTAGAGGAATACAAATGTGGAACGACGTGAATGGAGTTTAATATGCACTGTAGTAGAGGATATAACTGAATATATCAAGAATTATTTCAGAGAGGGATATTCAGGTTATAAGACCATCTTTAAAAGAGCACTGTGGTTATATTTTGTTTAAAGTGGGGCAGTTAGGCCCTGGCCGAGGGCCCAAGTCTGGAAGGAGGTGGCAGCTGCAGTTACAGCAGTCGGCTTAGCAGAAAGGGATTTAAGACAAAACAGAAACCAAAGAATAATTAAATATAATGAACACATATACTGTACCATATTCTTCTCTCATTATCAGCTGGTAGGATGTCTGGGTCCACTATTGAGCCAGAGGCGGAGGTTTTGGCTCCAGCGGAGCTTGATGTCCAGGTCCCTGCAGGCCCAACAGGAACTGTCACAGTAGGAAGAGGCAAGGATAGGATCAGAAGGCCCGGGAAATGAGGAGGAGGATGACTTCTGCTTTATGAGTTTACCTGGCGGACCTTCTGCCACACCTGTGACATTTGACCCCACTGGTCTCCTCCTCCAACAAATTGACTCAACATGTAGGCCCTCCTTTTCCCCACCACCTCCTCCCACCAGCAGCACAAACTGGCTCTCACCACCACCAGGACCACCATCCCCACTGGGCCACCACTACTGCTGCCTCCTCACTCAGCCATGCCTGGCAGACCTCCATCTCAATGTCCACCATTCTGGTCCTTATGCGGGAACAGGTGGATGCTACGTGGAGGCTCCAGACCAGTGTCTCAGGCCTCGTGGACAGCAGTCTCTGAGAATAAATAGAAAGGTGAGAAGGCGCAACCTCAGGAAGTAGCCCTACATGGCCAGGTTGCTCAAATTGTCGGATAACCAGAGCAAGCTCATCCAACTGAACATTGGTTCCAAGTACTGCCTCCTCCACCCCAGAGGCCTCTCCTGCATACCAGCAGCCTTGCCACTCCTCACCTCCCTCAATGTCTCCGTCAACTCCGGTGCTGCTGCATTCTGGGGGATACCTACCCCTGCAACTCCCCTCACATGATTGATGACCCTGCTCAGCTCTCCACTATTATCCAACCCCTTCTCAGCCCCATCACCAACCTCAACTACCCTGACACTGCCACCTCACTCTACAACTCTACTCTCTCTTCCACCCTTGACACTCTGGCCCCCATAACCACACTCAGATGCCCAAGCTCTCAGCCACAACCATGGCACACTACACAAACACGATACATCCAGAGGTGCTCCCGCACTGTTGAACGACTATGGAGGAAATCACGCTTCTATTCCTCCGCCCTCAACTTTGCCAAACAACACTACTTCACATCACTAATATCAACTCTGTCCTCCAACCCAAGGGTCTGTTCGCCACTTTAGATACTTTACTCCACCCACCACCTCCTCCCATCCCTTCCTCTCTCACAGCTGAAGACTTTACCAACCATTTAATGCATACAATTCTAAATATTCGCAATGAACTCTCCTCTCACACTCCACTCTACCCTCTCAACTAACCAACAACACCCAGTCTTCTCCCTTCCCCAATCCCACTGCCACCATGAACGGCTTTGACCCGACTACAGAGGACGAAGTCTCCAGCCTGCTATTAACCACTCGCCTCACTACCTGTCCTCTAGATCCTATTCCATCTCACCTTATCCCTCCCCTCTCAACCACACTAATCCCAGCTCTCACATACCTCTTCATCCTTTCCCTAAATACTGGCATGTTTCCATCTTCTCTAAAACATGACTTAATTACACTTATGCTCAAAAAACCCTCATCTGACTGTGACGTCACATCTAACTATCGCCCTATCTCTCTACTTCCCCTAGCTCCCAAACTACTGGAGCGGCTCGTCTATTACCACCATATCAACTTTATTTCCTCTAACTCCCTTCTTGACACCTTCCAAATCGGCTTCCTTCCCCAACATTCAGCTCTCACTAATGACTTGCTCTCCGTAAGGTCACTTTTCCATTCTACTTCTTCTAGATCTCTCTGTTGCCTTTGCACAGTTGACCATCCAATTCTACTCCATATCCTCTCCTAACTCTGTATTCAAGACACTGCTCTATTGTGGTTCTCATACTCTCTCGTGGTTCTCATCATACCTACAAATTCAATGATTCAGTGTCTCCTTCTCTGATACCTCTTTTTCTACCTACCCCCTGTCTGTTGGCGCACCCCAAGGTTCAGTCCTATGCCCCCTCCTCTTTTCAGTCTACACATCCTCATTTTGGTACCCTAATACACTCTTTTGGGTTTCAGTATCATCTCTATTCAGATGACACTCAAATCTATCTCTCAGCACCAGATCTATCCCCCTCTCTTCTAACACACGTCTCCAAATGCCTTTCTAGTATATCCTCTTGGATGTCCACCCTCCATCTCAAACTCAACAGGTCTAAGACTGAACTCCCAATCTTCCCTCCCTCTACCACAGCATCAATTCATCACATCTCTCTCACTGTCAACAACGACATCACCACTCCCACCTCCCAAGCCCGTTGCCTTGGGGTTCTACTGGACCAGCCCTGTCTTTCAACCCTCACATAAAGTCACTAACAAAATCTTGCCTTCTCCATCTAAAAAACAACTCCAGAATTCGCAACTATCTTACACAAGACACAACTAAAATCCTAATACACTCTCTCATCATCACTCGACTTGACTACTGTAACTCGCTTCTTGCTGGCCTACCCACCACCCGACTATCCCCACTTCAATCCATAATGAACTCCTCTGCTACACTCATCTTCCATACAAAATGTTCATTATCGGCATCACCTCTCTGTCAATCACTCCACTGGCCTCCCTTAGCCTTCAGAAGAAAATGTAAAATCATGACCCTAACTTACAAAGCCCTAAACAATTGCACACCCCCTTACATCTCTGCTCTCATCTCCAAATATTCTCCCAACCACCCTCTTCGTTCTGCTAATGACCTTTTTCTTTCTACAACTCTTGCCACCTCCTCTCATTCTCGCCTTCAGGACTTTTCTCGTGCTGCCCCTATTCTCGGGAACTCATTGCCTCGCTCCACCAGATTGTCCTCCTGCCTCAAAACATTTAAAACCTCACTAAAAACGCATTTCTTTAAAGAAGCGTATCACCTTCCATTTTAACACGCTCATCACCTCTCTCTCCCTCCTTTACCACAATCAATCCGCCTTATTAAATTGCGATTCAGTAAATTTAAAAGGTCTCTATTTAAGCACATAGCATATTTTATTTACAGAAGTTTTTAGTTAGTGAAGACCTTGATTTTCGATAGAAGTTCACTAACTAAAAACTTCTGTAAAAAATATATGCTCTGTGCTTAAATAGAGCCCTATTAAATTTACTGAATCGCAATTTAATAAGGCTGAATATCTTTAGGTTGTAAGTCTGCAAGTTTCAATCTTGCAGGGTGCTTTGGGAAAAGCACCATGGACACTGGACTTGAGGCTCAAAGACAGGGCCCCCTAGCTTTGTTAAGTTTTGATTTGTATTTAGCTTTGCCTATAACTTATCTTATGTAAAGCGATACAGAATATGTTGGCGCGTTATAAATAAATAATAATAAAATAAACAATAATAATAATGGATAGCCTGTTTGGTCCAGGGCAGAAGATTGAGGAGCAGGGCATCACTGATCATCACTAGATGAATATTTAGCCTAGGTAAGTATGATTCATTTATTTTATTTTACAGATTTTATCCTTTTTTATTTTGATGTATTTTTTTTCATTTTCTATGTAATATTTTTATTTTATTTGTAATAGCTTTATTTTATTTGTAATATTTTTACTTTTTTAGGTATTTTTCATTTTTTTATTTTTCATAATTTTATGATAATTTAGTATTTTTTATTTTTAGTAAATTATTGGGAGAGTTGAACTCTATGGTGGTCCTCGGGGTTAATTAATTTAATGCCACAGAAGTCCTTTGAGTAGTTCCGCAGTAATTATTATTTACTTAGGTGCGGTAGAGTTCTCGATGGACCCCCATGGCAAGGGTTAATTTTAGGTACCACAGGGGTCTGATTGGGAGGCCTGTGATGGGGGCTAACTTTTAGGTGCAGTAGCACATAGGGTTTAGTTGCCATGGGGGTCTCAATGAACCCCCATGGTTATGTAGATGGAGTTGATCAGGGTAGAGGTATGGGTTATGAGTGAGAAAGGGGGAGATCGGGAAGTGACCTGGGTAGGGGAATCCCCGGGCATTCCCTCCACAGCAT
Source organism: Discoglossus pictus (assembly GCA_027410445.1). Lineage (NCBI taxonomy): Eukaryota > Metazoa > Chordata > Amphibia > Anura > Alytidae > Discoglossus > Discoglossus pictus. Next base: position 26,151,552 of record CM050163.1, on the reverse strand, counting down.
GTATGGATTGTGGGAATACCCAAGGATTGTCATTAGTGTGAGTGTGTTTGTAATATTACTGAGCACAGCCTTACTTGTAATCCTGAGCCTTGTAACTTTACTTCAAGTCTTTGGTTTACTAGTTGTGGGTGTGCTCAGTAATATTACTTGTGTGGAGCATAGAAATGTGTGACATTGCTGAAAACCCCCCCATCAGCATCTAAAATTACGGTTTGAAATACTTTACTTGTCTCGAATAGAATAAGGCTTCAAATTCCGCAGAGAAGCTTTATTTTACAATTTACAGTACCATCTATACAATCATAAAACATAAGACAGCAATTACATTTATTCCTTTGGTTTCCAGGGAGATCAAAGCGTTCTTAAAACACTTTAAATTCATAGAAATCCAAATAATTACTTGATGTGAGGCATGCATCTATTCTACAATCTCTGCACAGGTAATTTGCATTGAATATTACATTTTTGAAAAGACAAAAGAAAACGAATAATTGACACAAAGTGTAAAGGATGTAAAAGCATACACGTATGGAATCAAGGTAATTGATTTATAGTAGTATATCCACGAAACTAGAGAGACACCGAAGCCCCCTAATTTACTCTAGTTTTCAAATGAAGATTGCAAAAGCTCACAAACTAGGTGCAGTTCAGAAATAAAATATGCAAATATTCTAGGCATCCAGGTAATCTGAAAAAAAAAGTTTGCACTCGAAGCTCTTGTATGTTAGAATCAATGGTTTTGCCCAATAATGATCAAGCATCATAAGACCCCACTGGCCATAGTTGAATCCATGATGTACGGTAGAAGTGTGTGTGTAGAGGGACATTTAAATTTCTGAAGATATATGGTTGCATTACTGAATTAAAGGATTTGCTTCTGTGCCGATTGGGAGGAAGTGGTGTGGTTTCAAATCCAATCTTATCCAATTATCTTACATTTAATTTTCTTTAGATATCCTATAATCTGGGGCAAAGTATAAACTGTACCATCTGTTTTATTTTCTTCCCTTAATAAGCTGAACACTTTTAATGGAATTACCAGTCCTTGATGACTTTGGCTGCAATCTAGTGTGAATGGACAGCTGGATGTTAAAAAGATGGATTGTTTATCAATATGTCTATTTATTTATTTCAGATCTGTCTTAAATAAACATTGAATAATGCATTCCTGTCTTATGCATCCATAACCATATATGCATAAACATATCATATACATTTAGAAAATAGAAAATATGACAAATTAAAAAAAAAAGAAGTAAGTTTTGTATTTATTTAATTTTTTTATTCAATTTGTTGTATGTTTATAGTTGTATTACTTTTTTGCATTCAAGAATAAGCTTCACCATAATATTAGAAAATTATGATTGATAACACAGGCCAACACATTTTTTTTCTTGGTGTCTTGGTATATAGGTCTGTTCCTGGCGTTATTTGGGGCACTGATTTAGATAATTGCATTGGATAGTAGAGTCAAACATGAACATTGGGCAAGAAAAGATGGGCCTCCGAGGAAATATATGTTGGTTGGAGGGCAAAATGTAATCATACTGCCACCACTACATATAAAGCTAGGCCTGAGGAATCATACTGCCACCACTACATATACAGCTAGGCCTGAGGAATCATACTGCCACCACTACATATAAAGCTAGGCCTGAGAAATCATACTGCCACCACTACATATAAAGCTAGGCCTGAGAAATCATACTGCCACCACTACATATAAAGCTAGGCCTGAGGAATCATACTGCCACCACTACATATAAAGCTAGGCCTGAGGAATCATACTGCCACCACTACATATAAAGCTAGGCCTGAGAAATCATACTGCCACCACTACATATAAAGCTAGGCCTGAGGAATCATACTGCCACCACTACATATAAAGCTAGGCCTGAGGAATCATACTGCCACCACTACATATAAAGCTAGGCCTGATGAATCATACTGCCACCACTACATATAAAGCTAGGCCTGAGAAATCATACTGCCACCACTACATATAAAGCTAGGCCTGAGGAGTCATACTGCCACCACTACATATAAAGCTAGGCCTGAGGAATCATACTGCCACCACTACATATAAAGCTAGGCCTGAGGAATCATACTGCCACCACTACATATAAAGCTAGGCCTGAGAAATCATACTGCCACCACTACATATAAAGCTAGGCCTGAGAAATCATACTGCCACCACTACATATAAAGCTAGGCCTGAGGAATCATACTGCCACCACTACATATAGAGCTAGGCCTGAGGAATCATACTGCCACCACTACATATAAAGCTAGGCCTGAGGAATCATACTGCCACCACTACATATAAAGCTAGACCTGATGAATCATACTGCCACCACTACATATAAAGCTAGGCCTGAGGAATCATACTGCCACCACTACATATAGAGCTAGACCTGATGAATCATACTGCCACCACTACATATAAAGCTAGGCCTGAGAAATCATACTGCCACCACTACATATAAAGCTAGGCCTGAGGAATCATACTGCCACCACTACATATAGAGCTAGGCCTGAGGAATCATACTGCCACCACTACATCTAAAGCTAGGCCTGATGAATCATACTGCCGCCACTACATATACAGCTAGGTCCGAGGAATCATACCGCCACCACTACATATAAAGCTAGGCCTGAGGAATAATACTGTCACCACTACATATAACGCTAGACCTGATGAATCATACTGCCACCACTACATATAACGCTAGGCCTGATGAATCATACTGCAACCACTACATATAAAGCTAGTGCCTGATGAATCATACTGCCACCACTACATATAACGCTAGGCCTGATGAATCATACTGCAACCACTACATATAAAGCTAGACCTGATGAATCATACTGCCACCACTACATATAACGCTAGGCCTGATGAATCATACTGCAACCACTACATATAAAGCTAGGCCTGATGAATCATACTGCAACCACTACATATAAAGCTAGACCTGATGAATCATACTGCCACCACTACATATAAAGCTAGACCTGATGAATCATACTGCCACCACCACATATAACGCTAGACCTGATGAATCATACTGCCACCACAACATATAACGCTAGGCCTGATGAATCATACTGCAACCACTACATATAAAGCTAGTGCCTGATGAATCATACTGCCACCACTACATATAACGCTAGGCCTGATGAATCATACTGCAACCACTACATATACAGCTAGGCCTGAGGAATCATACTGCCACCACTACATATAAAGCTAGACCTGATGAATCATACTGCCACCACCACATATAACGCTAGACCTGATGAATCATACTGCCACCACTACATATAACGCTAGGCCTGATGAATCATACTGCAACCACTACATATAAAGCTAGTGCCTGATGAATCATACTGCCACCACTACATATAACGCTAGGCCTGATGAATCATACTGCAACCACTACATATAAAGCTAGGCCTGATGAATCATACTGCTACCACTACATATACAGCTAGGCCTGATGTATTACACTGCCACCACTACATATAGAGCTTCTTGCGTGTGGAAAGTTTGTATCATAAACCATAAAGTGGTATGTGGCATATGTTCTGTATCTCAAAAACTTGAGCTGGTGCTATTTTGGGAATCAGCAGGTCAGATATACCCAGAAACAGGTATAACATTAGAGACACTAAAATGTGTGTTGGCCTGTGTAATCAGATCTATGTAAAGATGATCTAAAGGAAGAAAAGGATGCTTTAGAATATAACAAATCTGACCAAATGTTAGAGGTCTTGAAAGGATGTGAGCCTTTCTTTGTAGACATAATGGTTGCTGGGATGAAACCGTGGTTGATGAGCAGAAACAAAGAAATAAAAAAGGACTTGATCGAACATGGAGGATCCTAAATGGTTTTAAGATGGGGACCTGTATGCACAGTGGAACACAAATGGGGGGAGGGGTATCTGAACAACTTTTCTCAAGGAGACATGGGAGGTTATGGCGTTATTACATACTTATATCTTGAAAAAGGCACTGGATGGTTGATGAAGTTTTGTGCATACGATGAATCAAGTAAAGAATACCCCCTTGTCTCTTTCTAATGGCTCCCAGCCATTGGGAAATATCAGATTTTGATTTCAGAACCAATGACCAATACTGATTTCTGACAATTTTTTTACATTTATAGTTTTTATTTTTATTTATATTTTTGATTGTTTTTTTTTTCTTTTTACATTTGATCTTTTTTTTGAGTTACCTGACTGCATAAGAGATTTAAGTTTTGTGCCATGTAATAAGAACTCTCATTGGGTATTATTTATTATTGTATGTTTTTTTGTATATTTTGATATTGTGTACTTTGACCATTTTGTTTTCTCAATATCGTTTAGAATTTATTTCAATCTAATTTTTATTTAGCATGTAGTTTCAAGTAGTTAATATTGGGAGTAGTCCCGTGTTTGGTTTTGCAGCAAATAGGATTAACATTTTGTGGGTCTCTTATCTTTCTGTGTGTTATGCCAGCATCGATTGTTGCCTAACGCTCAAGTTCATTGACTACTAACAACATTCTAGGTCAGTAGTTCTCAGCCTTCATGGTCAAGGGATCAATTGTTAACTTCCAATGCTCATGGGACTGCTTTGAGATCATGGCAGAATTTCTCATTAGGCCAACTAGTCAGCCGTCCTGTGGCACTTCCCTGTGAAGGGAGCCTCATTTAACACTTCAAAATGAAATACTGCAGTTCACAGACTCACCACTTGAACATCTACAAGAGGGAGGAAGCTGCTGTGAGAGCTGTCACTGCATGCAGAGACATGGTCTGCCTCAGCACAGAGCTTCTCTGTCTCAGTACACTGACTAACTGGCAGCTTCCCTGCAAGTGAAGGCAGACTGCCTGCCACTCATCGTGTCATGCTTTTATTATTCCACTTGTTTGTAAGTGCATCTACTGTTTTAAGTATAGTAATTCACATTTACTCACTTTGCACATCTTTTTGCAGTAGACCCACCTGTATATTATACACACACTCACATACACACATGTGCACATATGCGGAGGCTATGAAAGGTGTGCCTAGGGACTCTGGAGTTGTAAAGGTTTTTGAATTGTTGTGCTGGAGAAAACTGCTTAGAGTCCCTTGGACTGCAAGAAGATCCAATCAATACTACAAGAAATAGAGGCCAAACTGTTTACTAGAAGGTTTGATCTTGAGGCTGAAGCTTAAATATTTTGTTCATATCACGAGAAGACAGGATTCCCAAGAAAGATTGTAGGCACATGAAGAATGGGGTGGCAGAGGCTGAGATGGATTTATGAGGTAATTGAACCAATGAACATTAGCTTGATGGCGCTCAGAGGGGCATTGGCTGACAGATGTGTCTCTCATGCTGCGGTCTATAGGGTCACGGAGAGTCGGATATGCTGAACAACAACAAATCTTCTGAGAGCTCTGGGCAGAAGCAAATTCCACAGCTCCTGTCCAGAAATACAGACCACTTGACCTGACCTTAAATTAAACTGGATTACCTGACCCTATAAAAAGGTGGGAGAGGTCCAGAGAAGCATTTAGATATCTATTATGCCAGATTTGTCTCCTCATCCTCATCCTTAGACTAAGACATATTCATGCTGTGAAAGGACTAGGAAAACACCTTCAACAGTGTCAGCTGAAATTTCCTATCTATTTGTAATCAGAAGCAATGTTTGTGTATGTAGGTGTCAGGATAGGCACACTCTGGAACAAGTCAGGTACACTAGCAAGAAAATCATCTCTCCTCTCCTTTAATTAATTAACAAAAAACTAAATCAGAGGTGCTCAATCAGAGAACCATTATAGGTTAGTTCTGTGGACATGATTTTGCGAGAAGTCTCTTTTAGCCACTTGTGCCCATCACAGAAATAAATATCCTGTAGTATATTAGTCTGGTTTCACTCATTAGACCTGAAATACCAGGCAATTATACCCTGAACAGGAGAAATAGCAAATCCCAGATTCATATTTCATCCTTAGTTGAGCCTCATCAGTAGCTGAACTCCCTAAGGTCCCTAGGAAACTCCAGACCTGGACCCCTTGCTCGCTGATGAGACCCAAAAAAGAACGACATGTACATCTGGGGTTTGCTGTTTCTCCTGTCCAGGGTAGAATTGCCTAGCATGGCAGGGCTGGATCACTCTTTTGGGTGAGACCAGACTGATATACCACAGGATATTTCTCCCTGTGAAGGCCACAAATGGGATAAAAGAGAGGGTTATCATGTCCATAGAACTAACCTATTAATGTTAGTTCTCTGATTGAGTGCCTTTGATTTTATTTTTTATTTATTCAATTGACCCTTAGTGATTAGTCTTCCTAAAGGTGATGGCGACTCCTTGCTCACTGTGCCCACTCATCTGAGTGAGACCAGCCTGATATACTACTGGATAATTCTTCATGTGAAGGGCACAAGTGGCTAAAAGAGTTGTTAACCAGACGTACAGAACAAGCCTTCTTTAGTATTGTTCTTTCTCAGATTAAGCACCTCTGTTTTTGTTGTTCCTTTAATAAATTTCTCCTATGCTGTAAAAAATATGTTATAAAACCAAGTAATTTTATTCTATCGAACAATACTAGAATATTTATAATATTAATATTCTAGTGTCGTCTATCTTCATACCACCATAAAGAGAAGCATGACACTCTTTACTGCCATGCTTTTATTATCCGTGAGACAGACCTCTCAGAAAACAGCTGGATGTCGTTAATAAGATTTGTCTAGTCTTGATTTACTTAACAAATTCAATATAAAAGATTCAAACTGAAGAGGCAACATTCAGAACATTTGTATGTAATGTATATTTTACAAAGGTCGTCTTTTCCACTCTATTACAGCAGGTCATGTGGAATGGAATTAATTATGTATTATGCATTTGAGCTGAATTAGGTGTTTACGTGTTCTTGCTATGTATTGACTAATTATAAGTCTGTTTCATATTCCTGGATGGTCATGGTTCATTGATGTGTATGCAAAAATGTCCAGTTGGAAAGCGCTGTTTAATATTTATGAAGGCAGCATGTTTATCAGCAGAGAGAGTTTCATTTCGAGGCAACATCCGTTTTAATATTTGAAACTAATTAGACTATTGAATGCTAGTGAAAAGTGATGAGCATGTGAAATTAAAAGCTTTGCAGCAGCAGAGATGGAAATATGCCTTAGATATGTGGGTATTTGATAGGAGGAGTGTCTGCAGAGGCTGAAAAAACTAGGGAATTATCTCTCTCTCTCTCTCTCTCTCTCTCTCTCTCTCTCTCTCTCTCTATATATATATATATATATATCTATAGTAAATAAATAGTACATCTGTGTTCACACCTGAATGTCTAAAACAAGTTAAAAACCTGCTTCCAGCTCAGAATTTCCAAAAAAACAGTTATTACACTGCATTCTGGGAAGCTGAGCCGGGACATGCAAATGTGCCCACAAATGCCTCGCCCTTCAATCCATAGCCATTATCAAACATGGCTTCCTTTAAGCTTATGCATGCTGTATTACACAGCTTTAATTCAAAGCCAAGGTTGGATTATACTCTTTCCCCATCCCACTTGGATTATACACAAGCTGAGAATCCTATCCACGTGCAGCTGTTTCAAGCTTACTGGCTATCATCAGCGTTGAGCGGCATCTCAGCTTGTGTTGTGGATCTTATGACTAGGTAATTCACCACATTTAATATATGGTGGGCAAAAGAGCGATAGAAGCCCTCCACCGTACAGTAAATAAATAGTACATCTGTGTTCACATTTGAAACAAGTTAAAAAAACCTTCTTCATATATATTGATCTATATATCTCTATGTAACTATCTATATATGTATTTCTGGAAATGTGGTTTTTAACTTATTTTTAGAAATTTAAATAGAATTACAATGTACTTTTTTTTTTTTTCTACTGTGGTCTGTACGATGGAGGCTTCTATCACTCTTCAGCCCATCATAAGTGTAATGATTGTTGTAATAGACTACTCTCTACAAAGATCTACCACATAAACCAGGAACCAGCGCCAAACGGTTCAGATCCATTTAGATTGAAACAGTGCTGTAGGTGTCCTGGCTTGTGCATGATTCATCCTGTGCCATGCTGAAAGCTGTTTAATACAGTGATCATATGCTTAAAAGGAGCCAAGCATATAGTGTTTTTTTGATTAATAGAGTGAGAATACGTTGTGTTTTCACTTGCATGCCATCTTGATTAATATATATATATTAGCGATGACGGGCAATAAAAGAAAGTGTTGAAATGCTGTTTGCCACACAATGTGAGTGTACTGTGTGCCTCAACTATATAGACCCCTCTAACACACTAATGAACGCATGTAATAACACTATAAGTGCAATCAGGGTCATCCAGGACCCTCATGACCCAAAGTGTAAGCACTACACCATTTTAACCCTGTCACTTATGGGGGTCTATCCAGACCCTCATAAGCCTCTATTTAACCCCATCAGTCCCATAAGGGTATATTATAACCATTATGGGCCTGTTACAACCCAACATTAACCACATAAGTGCCATGACGGTCCTCAAGGACCATCATGACACTAAGTATAAACACTACACTGCACTATACCCCCCCAATAAAACATTAAATATCAACTAAACACCCTCTACACTAACCTATTAACACCTACACTACCTACCTACCTACCCCCTAATAACCCCCCCCCACCACTGTAATTACAGAAATCAAAAAAACTAAAGTCATCAAAAATCAAAAATCTACATTACATAAAATAAAAAAACTTAAAATCACCAAAAATAAAAAATGTACATTACAGAAAAAAAAAAACCTAAGTCACAAAAAATAAAAAAAGGAACATTACAGAAAATAAAAAAATACATTACAACCCCCCCACTACAGAAAAAAAAACCTAAGTCACAAAAAATAAAAAAAGGAACATTACAGAAAATAAAAAAATACATTGCAACCCCCCCACTACAGAAAAAAAAAATTACACACCTGAAAAGGAAATACATCAAATACAATACAATACAATTAAATACAATACAATACACCCCTATCTAATATACATCCCCCTATCTAATATACAATACTATCTATCTAATATACATCCCGATATCTATCTAATTTACAATAAATACTATCAATGTACTATACATCCCCCTATCTATCTAATATACAGTACATGCTATCTCTATATAGCAACCCTAATTCTAAGCTACAATAAAATAATTAAGACCACTTACCTTTGAGATGTTTCTTCAGTTCACCAACCTAGGGTAAAAAAAGATTAAAAAAATTAATACAAAACGTTTACATAAAATAAATAAACATTCTAAGCATTCTAATTATTCTACTTACCTTTCCAGCATGTCACGTCCTCCATCTTTGCTTCTGCAGGGCAGGCCTCTGATAAAAAAAAAAAAACATTACATTAGCACACATACATAAACATAAAACCAAGTAAAATAAACATAATCTACATTGTACTTAGCTCCCCGCGATGTCTCCGGCCTCCTAGTGTTCTGCCCCTGATGGGCCCTGGAAGAATCCGCACTCTTTAAAAAAAAAACAAAAAAAAACAACACACACCCACCCTGGTGGATGTCTCCGACGCTAATGAGCTTCCTACTGAGTGTTAATAAAATTGGCAATGGCGGCTTCTGATTGGCTGAAAACGCCAATGAGAAGACGCCAATTGTGAACCAATGAGAAAGGGATACACCCCAAAATCCCACGTTGATTGGTTAACGCACCTGTCAATCTTTATTTGAACCAATCCGAAAGCTATATTGTCATCAGCGATTTACAATCGGATACACCCCCACGTACTGATTGGTGAAGACATCTGCGCCTTCCTATTCGCTGTAATACTGACTGACATTGACAATAGCCAACGAGAAGGCGCAAATGCCTTCACCAATCAGTACGTGGGGGTGTATTCCATTGTGATTGGCTATTGTCAGTGCAACCAATCAGAATGCGCAGATGCCTCCAGCCAATCACCCTGTGGGGGTGTATTCCATTGTGATTGGCTGAAGGCATCTGCGCCTTGTGTTTGGTTTAAATAAAGATTGACAGGTGCATTATCCAATCAGAGTGGGATTTTAGGGTGTATCCCTTTCTGATTGGCTCACACATTGGCACCTCCTGATTGGGTGAATTTGATAGACAGCGTTTTCAACCAATCAGAAGGCGCCATTGACTATTTTGTTCCGGATAAGTCTCCGGGAGCCTCATTAGCGTCGGGGATGTCCGTGAGTGCGGATGTGAGTACTTTTTTTTTTTTTTTTACAGGGCGGGGCAGAAGAGGAGGAGGAGGCCGGAGACATCGCGGGGAGGTATGTACAATGTAGATTATGTTTATTTTATTTTATTTTTATATATTTGTATTAATGTTATGTTTTTTTTAACAGGTGCCGAGCGGGAAAAGGGTAAAAGAATAAGGACGGGACATGCCGGAAAGGTGAGTAGAATATTTAGAATGTTTAGAATGTTTATTTATTTACTGTAAATGTGTTGCACTATTTTTTTTCCCCTAGGTGGCTGATCAGAATGGACATCTGCAAAGGTAAGTGGTCTTAATTATTTTATTTTAGCTTAGAATTAGATTATTTTATATATAGATAGCATTTATTGTATGTTAGCAAGGGGTATGTGTTTTATATAGATAGCATAGCATGTATTGTATATTAGAATGTGTTATTTATTTAGATAGATTGAGGGATGGATATTAGATAGATAGGATGTATTGTATATTAGATAGGGGTGTATTGTATTGTATTGTATTTAATTGTATTGTATTATATTGTATGTATTGTATGTATTTGTATTGTGTTGTATTTAATTGTATTGTATTGTATTGTATTATATTGTATGTATTGTATTGTATGTATTATATGTATTTCCTTTTCAGGTGTGTAATTTTTTTTTTCTGTAGTGGCGGGGTTGTAATGTTTTTTTTTATTTTCTGTAATATATTTTTTATTTTTTGTGACAGGTTTTTTATTTTCTGTAATGTAGATTTTTTATTTTTTGTGACTTTAGGCTTTTTAATTTTCTGTAATTAGAGTGGTGGGGGTTATTAGGGGGCAGGTAGGTAGTGTAGGTAGGTAGTGTAGGTGTTAATAGGTTAGTGTAGAGGCTGTTTAGTTGATATTTAATGTTTTATTGGGGTGGTATAGTGCCTTGTAGTGTTTATACTTAGTGTCATGATGGTCCTTGAAGACCGTCATGGCACTTATGTGGTTAATGTTGGGTTGTAACAGGCCCAAAATGGTCTTAATATACCCTTATGGGACTCATGGGGTTAAATAGAGGCTTATGAGGGTCTGTATGGACCCCTATGAGTGACAGGGTTAATTAGCGGTTTATGAGGTCTGTATTGACCCCCATGAGTGAGGGGGTTAATTAAGGGCTTATGGGGGCTGTATTGACCCTCCTGAGTGACGGGGTTAATTAAGGGTTTATGGGGGTCTGTATTGAGCCACATGAGTGAGGGGGTTAATTAAGTGCTTATGGGGGTCTGTATTGACCCCCATGAGTGACAGGGTTAATGAAGGGCTTATGGGGGTCTATATTGACCCCCATGAGTGACAGGGTTAATGAAGGGCTTATGGGGGTCTATATTGACCCCCATGAGTGACAGAGTTAATGAAGGGCTAATGGGGGTGTATATTGACATTCATAAGTGACAGGGTTAATTAGGGGTTTATGGGGTCTGTATTGACCCCCATGAGTGAGGGGGTTAATTAAGTGCTTAGGGGAGTCTGTATTGACCCCCATGAGTGACAGGGTTAATGAAGGGCTTATGGGGGTCTATATTGACCCCCATGAGAGACAGGGTTAATGAAGGGCTTATGGGGGTCTATATTGACCGCCATGAGTGACAGGGTTAATGAAGGGCTTTTGGGGGTCTATATTGACCCCCATGAATGAAAGGGTTAATTAGGGGGTTTATGGGGGTCTGTATTGACCCCCATGAGTGATGGGGTAATAAAGGGCTTTTGGGGGTCTATATTGACCCCCATGAGTGAGGGGGTTAATGAAGTGCTTATGTGGGTCATTATTGACCCCCATGAGTGACACAGTTAATGAAGGGCTTATGGGGGTCTGTATTGACCCCCATGAGTGACAGGGTTAACAAAGGGCTTATGGGGGTCTGTATTGACCCCCATGAGTGACAGGGTTAATGAAGGGCTTATGGGGGTCTATATTGACCCCCATGAGTGAGGGGGTTAATGAAGTGCTTATGGGGTTCTGTTTAGACCCCCATGAGTGACACAGTTAATGAAGGGCTTATGGAGGTCTGTATTTAACCCCCATGAGTGACAGGGTTAATGAAGGGCTTATGGGGGTCTATATTGACCCCCATGAGTGAGGGGGTTAATGAAGTGCTTATGGGGTCTGTATTGACCCCCATGAGTGACAGGGTTAATGAAGGGCTTATGGGGGTCTATATTGACCCCCATGAGTAAGGGGGTTAATTAAGTGCTTATGGGGGTCTGTATTGACCCACATGAGTGACAGGGTTAATGAAGGTCTTATGGGGTCTATATTGACCCCCATGAGTGAGGGGGTTAATGAAGTGCTTATGGGGTCTGTATTGACCCCCATGAGTGACAGGGTTAATGAATGGCTTATGGGGGTCTATATTTACCCCATGGGGGTCTATATTGACCCCCATTTTACCCCCACGGGTAATTAATTAATTTTTTCTAATTAATGCGTGTGTGTGTTTTAACCGAGTGTGAGGCACCTTTGAGCCTCCACCTCCGGACAAACACAGCCGACGTTGGGATGCAAAGTGTGACGACGAATCATAGTTTGACAACTGTTATATGTGATATACTATTGACTTGCCCGTCAAAAATGACGGCAATAAAATTTGAAGCCTGGCAATGGTATTTGCCTCACATTGCAAACCTCTCCTCCTCTACTTTACTGACCTGGCGATGAGCGCCTTTGGTGCTCATAACAGGCATCACAATGAGCGCCTTTGGCACTCATCACGGGCCTCGTAATGAGTGTCATCTGCACTCATCACGGACCTCGCAATGAGCGCCTGCCCTGTGTCTCTTCCCCCTCTGTCTCTCCCCCCTCCTTTCTCCCCTGTGTCTCCCCCTCCTCCCTCTTCTGTGTCTCTTCCCCCACTCCTCCCCAACTGTGTCTCTTCCCCCTCCTCTCCCCCTGTGTCTCTCCCCTGTATCTCTTCCCCCTCCTTCCTTACCCTGTATCTCTTCCCCCCTCCTCTCCTTCCCCTGTTATTATTTTATTTATTATTATCGTTTATTTGTAACGCGCCGACATATTCCGTAGCGCTGTACAAGGGGAGAGAAGAGGGAAAAATACAATATTAACAAGTGAAAAATGGAGAGCTTGCTTGCAGAGTGCAGCTTGCTGGTCTGTATTCAGGGGAAGCAGAGGTGAAATAGACCCAGGGGAGAGCTTGCTTGCAGAGTGCAGCTTGCTGGTCTGTATTCAGGGGAAGCAGTCTGTATTCCCCTGTGTATCTTCCCCCCTCCTCTCCCTCCCCTGTGTATCTTCCCCTCCTCCTCTCCCTCCCCTGTGTTTCTCTCCTCCTCCTCCTTCCCCTGTGTCTCTCTCTCCCCCCTGTGTCTCTTCTCCCCTCCTCTCCCTCCCATGTTTCTCTCGCTCCTCCTCCTCCTTCCCCTGTGTCTCTCTCTCCCCCCTGTGTCTCTCCCCCCTCCACTGTGTCTCTCTACTCCCCTCCTCCCCTGTTTCTCTTCCTCTCGCCCTCCCCTGTGTCTCTCTACTCCCCTCCTCCCCTGTTTCTCTTCCCCCTCCCTCCCCTGTGTCTCACTCCCCCCTCCCCCGTGTCTCTCCCCCCCTACCCGTGTCTCTCTACTGCCCTCCCTCCCCTGTGTCTCTTCAACCCTCCCTCCCCTGTGTTTCTTTTCCTCCTCCTCCCCCTCCTCTGTGTCTCTCTTCCCCCTCCTCTCCCTTCCCTGTGTCTCTCTCCCCCCTTTCCTGTGTCTCTCTTCCCCCCTCCCCTTTTTCTCTTTTCCCTTCTCCTCTCCCTCCCCTGTGTCTCTCTTCCCCCTCCTCTCCATCGTGTCTCTCTTCCACGCTCCCTTCTGTCTCTCTTCCCCCTTCTCTGCAAGCCCTGCAATGTATTGGAGGGGGCTGATGTGGTGCGAAGAGCGCTTATGGCGCTGATCGCGAGCATCAGTGGGGCAGGGGGAGTTGTCAAACTGCGAGTTGTTGTCAGTTGCGGTCCTCGCTTTGCGAGGGCCACAAAGTGTGACGAGATAATATGTGTGATACATATATATATATATATATATATATATATATATATACAGTATATATATAATAATTCATCCAAAACTCCAATATTAGTCACAACATTTACAAAAACAGACAGAGTCATAGAAAATTGGACAAATCTTTTGCTAAATCGAGTGCTAGTGAATAATCGGGAGAGGAACAAAAAAGTCATTGATTAAAAGAATTAGCGTTACTAGATGTTTTACTGGAAGGTTACTCCCTTTCTAAAAAATAATTACTTTGCTTCTCTTCAGTTTCTGCCATCATCTCTTCTCAGTAAAGATAAAGTTCTGGATACATATTTATTTATTTATTTATAAGATTCGGATCTGGGAACAGATTATTCCAATTTTAGTTAATTCCTATGGAAAAATGTGATTCTATAATAATCGGATACAGTGTCCGTCTGTCCCTCAGGAACAGATTAATGCAGAATATCGAGGTCCCACTATTTATATATATATATATATATATATATATATATATATATATATATATATATATATATATATAGTATATATATATATATATATATATATACAAATAAACATATGTATATCTATGTATCTATAGCTATATATAAATACACATAATCTACCAGTATATATAAGATTGTTTTTTCATTATCTGTCATTTTCTCACAAGAAACAATTCTAGTTCATTCACTGCTCATTTCCTTCATAGTCTTCTGCAGCTCATTCCTAACCATCCTTTGCTATGCTCATATATCTAACCTACCAGTTCTCTTCCTCTGCCCCGCTCTGCCAACCCTTTCACTGTCATACCATTCCAGCTAGAATTAAGTTCAAAATCTAGACACTCGACAACACTGCACCCTATGAACACATCAGTCCGAATCTCCAGATACTCCCCTAACCACTACTTCCACTGTACACATGACAGAGTGGTAAACCAATCAAAATGCGTCATATTCACAGTGTTGCCCATATTTGATTGGCTATTAAATCAGTCAAATCAGGGAATAGATTAGAAGGTTTATATTCCCTTGTATGGTAATACTCATACATTTTATATTTTTTTAGGACTGTAGTGTTTTTTTATTTTCATTTAATTAGATTAGACTTGGGGGTACTGTTAGGAAATATGGGAGTCCTCATGGACTTCCATGAGGGGGATAGGTTTAGTGTTCCTTATGGATCCCCCTTGTGCTAGGTAGAACAAATATGTAAATCCATAGGGTTGTTAGTGATTGTGGACTCTGTATGGGTTCCCATCGGCGATAGGGTCTATGGGGACCATGTGGGGATTAGTGGTTAGAGGTAGATATAGTGGTTGCAGTGATGGCCCACCCTAGCCCAAAGCAGAGGTGTTAGGAGCAAGTGTGGGAGTATTTCTGGGATTAACTGGCCCGCTCAGTCCAAAGCACAAGGGGATGGGGATAAGAGGGTGAGGTCATACATCTTTAATATTATTAGTAGCTTGCCTGCTCCGTGATGTCATCATGGAGGAGTGGAAGAGGACTCCAGTGGCAACCTGTGAAGCTCTGGTGAACTCCATGCCCATGAGGGTTAAGGCAGTGCTGGGAAATAATGGTGGCCACACAAAATATTGACACTTTGGGCCCAATTAGGACATTTCCACTTAGGGGTGTACTCACTTTGTTGCCAACGGTTTAGACGTTAAAACGTAACAGGAAAAAAAGAGCACAAAGCCAGTAACACTTAACCAAAGCCAGTAACACTTAACCCAAGGCAGGAACACTCATAGCGAGACACCTAAACTACATGGGGAGAGGGGCTCGCGTTGAGCACCAAAGAAGATCATTGCCAAGCACCGAAGTAGATGGGGGGAAAATGAGTGCCCAAAGCGGTTATCACGGGGCTCGCGATGAGCCCCGAAGGTGCTCAGAGGGTGCAGAGCATCACATTGTGTTTCAAACAGCATTCTCAGCCTTAAAATTTTCTTGCCGTAATTTTTGACGGGCAAGTTGCTAGTAATAAAATATTTACAAAAATGTGAGTGGTGTATTCACTTTTGTGAGATACTGTATATATATATATATATATATATATATATATATATATATATATATATATATATAGGGATTAGGGTGGACTAATAGTGTAAACATGTTAGTGGGTGGTGTTGCTATGAATGCTACTCTGTTTCATAATCGTAATCTCTTACATGTACACATGCTATCCGATCATTTTGCTGATTGTAATTTGATGGAGGCCTTATATACTTTACAACCATCCTAAGAAGATACATTTGTACCATTGGAAAATGAAGCTTTACACAGAAAGTTATAAACAAAAGAACGCCATTTACTTGGCGTCATGGCATTATGGACGTTCAAGTTTATCAACTGCTTTCTTATTTTGGAAAGAAATCAGTAATGAAAAGCCAGAACAACCTAAACCCTATGGCCAGCAGGTGGTAAGCACAGAATGTCTCTGTAGAGACTGAGAGCCAGTTAAAATTCTTGAAAATGTAGTTTTTTTGTTTAATAAGCAATTTCCTTGGAAAATCGTTCAGATTTCAGCACAGGAAACTTGTATCAATATTTTTTATACTTTTTCTAGTTGCGGTTCAGACTTAATTTGCGAGCTAGAATATTGATTTTGTTTAACCTTAATTATTTAATGCTCGTAATATTCAAGCTGTACTAAAACCAATGGAGTTCCAA
Source organism: Discoglossus pictus (assembly GCA_027410445.1). Taxonomy (NCBI): domain Eukaryota; kingdom Metazoa; phylum Chordata; class Amphibia; order Anura; family Alytidae; genus Discoglossus; species Discoglossus pictus. Next base: position 26,134,632 of record CM050163.1, on the reverse strand, counting down.
GCCCGGAGTTGTGTTTTGAGCTGGCCCATAGTGGTTGTGGATGGGTAACTCGTAATCGTAATGCGAGTAGCTAATAGAACATGTGGCAATTTTAAGAGAAACTTTGAGTGTGTTTAACTTTACGATCTGGGCAATAGAATATGGCCCTAAGTGATACAAACGGAATGTAGATATTGCTTCTCATGGTGGATCCCAATCATACCAACACTGTTCCAACAATCGTAACTAAAGAAGAGTATGTATTGGGGAAGGGAATACATTTGTTTTATCATATTAATAAATTCTCTTTTTCTCCACTTTACGAAAGTGAAAATTGTATAAAAATCCCACTACCCAGTTTATATTTTTTCTCTGTGCTAATTAAATATTCTAAACTTCTATCAGTGTTATCATCACCTATTTAACGGCTCATTGAGTTTAGAGGCCACGTCGCTTTCTTTTTTTACTTTTCTATCTGAACAGTAATGTCTGGTAATGAAAATTAAAGAACAAGCTGAAATGATAAAAGAGCATCTGTGCGATGAGTTCATGCTTTATTTTCATCTCCTCCTTGTCTGGCGTTATTGAATTGGAGCAGTTTATTTCTGTTTTGCATTAATCACCTTATGTGTGATGATTTTGTAACATCTACATTATAGGTTTTGAAAGATATCTGCACACTTCCCTCTATAGCGTACATAAAAAAAAAAAAGGAGAAAAAGCGAAAGCATGCCAAGAGTGAAGTCCAGTTTATATGCCATTGAGAAAGACTGTAAAGTCGAAACGCGTCTGACTTTGAAGTAGGTTTGTAACTTTTAGCTGTATTGTGTCCTTGTCACTGTGGATACGCTGCCGGTTTTATTATTATTTATACCAGGGACTATTCATTTGTGGCCCATATATCTCATTAGTGCTGGTTTGAGTGTGGTGTGGTGGTGGTGGTGGGGGGGGGGGGGGGGGTCAATAAGCCCTGTCCCATATTCCATCATACACCCTACCTGCATGAGACTGAAGTGGATCACAATATAAGCCCTGTATTAATATACCGAAAGGAATCTACATTGGTAGTGCTACTATAAACACAGCATTCCATTGAGAAAGACAACGGACCGATATTGAAGATCCAGGTATGAAAGACATCTGTTTTCCACTTGGGTATTTTTTGTATTAAATGTGAGTGCAATTTATGTTGTCTTATATTTTAAATAAACTGTTATTAACATACTACACCATATAGTATCTTTGGCGCTTCTCTACCCCCACCCTTTCTTCTCGTTAAGAAGGAAAACATTTGTAAAATAATATTTGTACTGAAGAAAAAAGGCATTCTGAGTACATCTACATGTCCCAAGTAGGTCAGCATTACTCAATGAACATTGTTCCCACTGCCGCTGATGATTCTGGGAAGGGCATGCAAATGAGTCATGTGCTAGCGGCAGTAAGGTGGTGCATTGGATTGGCATGTAGGTGTACTATGAATGACTTATTATTATTATTATTATTATTATTATTATCTTTTATGTGTAATGGCCCAACAAGGCAAACAACTATTTTAACACATTGCAAAATAATCGAGGGACCTGCCTGTGAGCTTAAAATCAAATGTTCATAAACTCACAAACTTACAATCTAAAGGGATTGGGTGTGATACAGGAGAGTTAGGTGCAAGATGGTAGGGTGTGGGACAATTGGCTCAGGCAAGTGGAGATGTCTGTGTGTTGCACAGTAGATTACGGGTGTGAGTGATATTATACTGTAGAGTGTGCACTTGTGCGTATTAAGGCAGGAGGTGATGAGCTTCTTTAAATAGATGTGGTTTTAGAAAGTAGCAATCAGTTATACGTAGAGTTCCTGGTGCTGGGCTTAAACATATCAAATGTATTATTTTTATTTCTAAGCATTTACTTATGGCTTGCCAGTGTAAATGAAATTATTGTAATTAATAATGACTGATATTTAAAAATTCCCTTTGTCCTTGAAGGCATATAGAAGTTTGTGGGATATCATATTTTTTAAGGTTGTCTGATTGGACGTGTCTCATATAAAATAATTTGCAATTCAAAGTACATTTGTCATCTCTTGTGTGAGCTACATCCCCAAGGTACCTACAGTGCCTTGCAAAAGTATTCACCCCTTTGGCATTTTTCATGTTTTGTTGCCTCACAACCTGGAATTAACATGGATTGTTTGAGGATTTGCATCATTTAATTTACAGAACATGCCCACAACTTTGAATTTTTTTTATTTTTTATTGTGAAGCAAACAACAAATAGGACAAAATAACAGAAAAAGTCAATGTGCATAACTATTCACCCCCCTAAAGTCAATATTTTGTAGAGCCACCTTTTGCGGCAATCACAGCTCCAAGTCGCTTTGGATAAGTCTCTATGAGCTTGCCACATCTCACCACTGGGATTTTTGCCCATTCCTCCTTACAAAACAGCTCCAGCTCCTTCAAGTTGGATGGTTTGCGCTTGTGAACAGCAATCGTTAAGTCTGACCACAGATTTTCTATTGGATTGAGGTCTGGGCTGTGACTAGGCCATTCCAACACATTTACATGTTTCCCCTTAAACCACTCAAGTGTTGCTTTAGCAGTGTGTTTGGGGTCATTGTCCTGCTGGAAGGTGAACCTCCGTCCTAGCTTCAAATCACACACAGAGTGGTACAGGTTTTGCTCAAGAATATCCCTGTATTTAGCACCATCCATCTTTCCCTCAACTCTGACCAGTTTCCCCGTCCCGGCTGCTGAAAAACATCCCCAGAGCATGATGCTGCCACCGGCATGTTTCACTGTGGGGATGGTGTTCTTTGGGTGAAGTGATGTGTTGGGTTTGCGCCAGACATAGCGTTTTCTTTCATGGCCGAAAAGTAAAATTTTAGTCTTATCAGACCAGAGCACCTTCCTCCATACATTTTGGGAGTCACCCACATGTCTTTTAGCAAACTCAAAAGGTGCCATTTTGTTTTTTAATGAAAGTAATGGCTTTCTTCTGGCCACTCTGCCAATAAGCCCCAACTCTATGGAGCGTACGGCTTATTGTCGTCCTATGTACAGATACTCTAGTCTCTGCTGTGGAACTCTGCAGCTCCTCCAGGGTTACCTTAGGTCTCTGTGCTGCCTCTCTGATTAATGCCCTCCTTGCCCGGTTCGTGAGTTTTGGTGGGCGGCCGTCTCTTGGCAGGTTTGCTGTTGCACCATGTTCTTTCCATTTGGTTATGATAGATTTGATGGTGCTCCTGGGGATCATCAAAGAATTGGATATTTTTTTATAACCTAACCCTGACTTGTACTTCTCAACAACATTGTCCCTTACTTGTCTGGAGAGCTCCTTGGTTTTCATGGCAGTGTTTGGTTAGTGGTGCCTCTTGCTTAGGTGTTGCAGCCTCTAGGGTCTTTCAAAAAAGGTGTGTATATGTAATGACAGGTCATGTGACACTTAGATTGCACACAGGTGGACATCATTTCACTAATTATGTGACTTCTGAAGGTAATTGGTTGCACCAGAGCTTTTTATGGGCTTCATAACAAAGGGGGTGAATACATAAGCACATGCCAATTTTCTATTTTCTATTTACAATTCAGATTAACAAAACATTTAACTTAAGGCTGTAATGTAACAAAATAGGTAAAAAGTCAAGGGGGGTGAATACTTTTGCAAGGCACTGTATGTAGGCAGAGCTTCTTAGCCAATGAGCTGTGCGTAGTTGTGTCCTAGGGTATCAGAGTCAGTATCATGATTACCTCTCAACCAGCTTTGTCTCAGCCAGTGAGATGGAAACAATTAGATTGTTGTACCTGCCTCTGATTGGCCGCAACTAATTATACATGTTATGCTAATTTAGCTTGTATTTTCATGGGCATACCTTCACAAAATGAACTGCCTGGAAACTGAAGAAGTGTTGGAAGCTTCAGGGTAAGTTTATTAATGTTTATTTTGAGATATTGTCATGCAAAAATTTGTTTTAATACACTACTAATTCTCCTCTGTTAGATGCACTCATAATCCACGAATCTTCCACAAACCTTTAAGATGTTATGTTATTGTTGTAATTTTAGAAAATCCTAGACTTGGACAATAGTTATTTAGTGTCTCTCTCCTTAGCTTTGCTTTCTGGTCTCAAATCTGAGAATATGTGTTGTGCCACTTAATTTTCTACTTAGCAGTGAATGGAGCGCAATTCATGGCGAGATAGTTAATATTTTAGTGTTCGATCCTTTCCTCACTCTACACATAAATTTATGCTTATTATCTACTTGGCTGATAACAAACTGCCCCATTCAATTTTAAACCCGCAATTGCCTGTAATATTTAGATGTATTCTATTGACTCAAGACCACAATTTACGTCTTTCAGCCTCCACACGTAAACCCTGCCGCTTTAAGTAGGATTTCAAGCGGCGTGATCTTGCAACATTTAAGCAAGCCTGTCATTTACTTCTTAGACACAGCCAATTGTAAATGAGACCGTCATCATGGCGTAAGTAAAACATGGAAGTTACATGTAATTGCAATCAGAGGCTACTACTTAATGAAATCCAAAAAGTAATATTTGCCATACTGGCTCGCAATCAAGCAATCTATAAAATGAATTAGAGCATCTGTTCTACTCCATGTGGGTTTCATGATATGTAATAACCCCTTGAGTCCCGACATTGATATTACTCAGAAATAACAGTTAAAAATAATAGTTTTTAATTACACATTTGTGGGTTTGAGACTGTTGTGCAATGAATTATGATACAGCTCTAATAAGTGTTTGAAAAAGCCCTTGTGAGTCCTATTTAGTACTTGTCATTTTTTTGACACAAACTTTTTCTAGTTACAGGTCAGACTACGGGTCTAATAGAATCGATTTTGTGTAACACGTAATATTTGGGCTGTGCTAAAACCAATCAAGTTCTAAGCCCAAATTTGCAGCTTTGATTGTGGGTTACTCATTATCAGATTACGAGTAGCTAATTGAATATTTGGCGATTTTAAGAGCGGTTTTAAGTGTGTATAATTTTACGATTTGGCCAATAGAATAGGGCCCATTGTGATATAATCCAAGTTGGTTATAAACTAATGTTGGCCTTTAAAAAGTCAGGAAATCAGTATAACATTACAAAATATGTGGAATCAACTACTTATGGCTTGTGGTCATTAAAGGGATATGTAAGTGAGCTGGATTATTAATGCATCTGATAGAGGAGAATTAGTAATGTATGAAACATTTTTTTTTGCATGGAAATATATACCAAAATAAACATTAATTAGATTACCTTGAAGTTAGTAAAATTTCCTATGTTTTTTGGCATTTGCATTTTATTGTGTACACCCCTAGAAAATCCCACCTGAATTAACATAATATTCAAATTCAGAATCAGGATAATACATTGTATCATTCTTCACCTCAGTGGCTTCTGGCATGTGTTCAGTACAATAATTGCAACAGTTACTTCCTGTGCTCTGTACCAGAAAGGTAAAAATGTGTATCTTGCTGTATTTCCTGTGGGTACGCTGCTGTATTTCCTGTATGTACCCTGCTTATGTAAGCGTCCTGTGGGTGTGAACCACTGGATTTCACTTTTGTGCAAATAACTTTGTAAGTAAACCTAACTTTTCCATATAACACATGTTTTCATACACTACTAATTCTCCTCTATCAGATGCATTCATACCCCAGCTCACTTGCATATACCTTAAAGGTCAAGAAGCTCTATGACACTTTGTAATGACCAGCAACTTCCATGATGTGTTTAATATATTCTTTCAATATGTCTACTACAGAAACAAACAAACAAAATAACAATTTGTTTTTGCAGGTCCTTTCTTCACTACGACAATCATGATAATTGATTGCAGCATGACACCAGTTAGTTAATTAGCAATGCAACGGTAAGATTAATGTATTGCACTTATTATGCAAAACACACGGCGGTGTCACTGCAAGCTTAGCAACGCGGCCTAAATACACACACAGTCCCAGGAGTCATTTTCATTTGGAAACTTCCTTTAGAATGACTTTCTGTAGACTCAAAAATGGATTAGTCTTGAAAACTAATTGCATGTTCATTGCTATTCCAGGGAATGCTGTGAGATTTCACTTCTGATGTGTTTTAACACCTTTCTTCTTTTTCTATACAATTGTATGTATTTGGATGCTGAAATATATATATTTTAAGTGAAATGGCCACTGTAGGCTCTTTTTCTTTATATGATATATTGAATAATTCGATTTTATAACAGACAAAATGAATTGTGAAAGCAAATAAAATAAACACACTGCAGGGTTCAGTTTTCTTTTCTGGGATAATTCTTTCTGCTACTGGAGGCCTGTAGTGCGCAGGGCTCCCATCGCATGAAGGGTCGCGTGACCCGGCGGAGCTTTGCGCACGCCTATTGGTTGGTGGGCTGGCCGCGGGGAGGAGCCGAGGGGTGTTGGCACGAGGCCGGCGCCATTTTGGCTCACTCTCCGGCCGGCCAGCGTGCGGATAACATCGGAGCCAACTCTTGTGCAGTGGTGATATTTTGGCTTGCATTTAGTGGGGGTGTCATTTATTGGGGTTTGCTTTTAGTGGGGCTGGTTTATATTGGGCTGGTGCGTTGGGTGGGCTTGGGGCGGTGTTTGTTGCATGCTTGGTGGAGTTTGGGTTTTCCTTTTCTTTTCTTGGTCCTGTGTGTGCCTGGGTTCCTGCGTGTGTCTGGGTTCCTGCGTGTGTCTGGGTTCCTGCGCGTGTCTGGGTTCCTGCATGTGTTTTATATATTGTTTTTCTGCTGGGTTATATTATTGCTGCATTTATTCCTGCTAGACAGGGGGATTCTCAGAGTTTTTTGGGGGGCAGACTCCTTCTCCGGGGTATGTCAGACCACTTTGGCTGCTGCAGCATTAACCGCCGAGCTCTCTTGGGGTTAGGGATAGGAGGGTCAGTTGGGCCTGTAGTGGAGCCTGCTTTAGGGGTCATTTGTTTGTATACTGCCCCCCCTTTTTTTATTTATTAGGTATGGGGGTTCCTGGTTTGGGTGGGGTTTGGAGTACTTATAGATTTTGTATTCCATTATTCCCTGCAGTCTGTATTGCCCGCTGCAGGTCCAGTCCTTTACATAGCTGTCCCTGGCCACATTTTAACATCCCTAGATGGATACACAGGCTGTGGCAGAGCTGGATCGCCTACTAGGGGTGATTCGCTCTCAGGTCCTTTGCCACGGAGTGAGGTGGCTAGAGGACCGCATAGGCTCTCCAGCGGATGCCTCAGCCCCTTCCCCTGCAGTTTCCCAGGAGCAGCCTGCAGTGGCTGGCGGCTTGGGTGACTTTGGAGACCAGCGCCCCTCTGGCAGGCAGGCTGAACAGTTGATTCCGGTTGGGGGCAGTTGCTAGAGGGGGGGTGGGGGTGGAACCTTAGTTGGTGCGGCAGGCCAGGGCTTAGGTGTTCACCAGCCCTGGCCTTATAGCAACGTGAGAGAGAGTGACAAGGGTGTTGCAGGTGTAGACCCTGTATCTCAGGCTGCACCTTCAGAGACACCACTGAGTCAACTCATTATCTCCGACACCCCCACTCCCCCAGCACCGCACTTTCGTAAAAAGGGTGGTAAGGGTCCCGCCAGGGCAAAAGAGGCAACGAAGAAGCCAGCAGTCCCTGGGAGGGATTTAGCGTTAAGGCCTGTCCCTGTTGCCACTGTCTCGTCTGATTCTGCCATTCAAAGTTTGCCACAGGCTGACGGCGGCTCTCGGGCCGGAGCATCCACTCTGAGGAAGACTCGCACAGACATCGTAAAAGAAATGATGCGTGATAACAGCGAATCAGGCTGACTGGAGGTGGTCAAAGGAACCAGAGCGGCTCGCCTGGTGAGAGCCAGGAAAGCGACTACAAGGTACAGTCCTCTTTCCTTTGCATTGACCATTCCTAGAAAGGCAGCAGGGGCGTCTGTAGTTGACAGCGACAGACAGGGTACTATTACAGGACTGACTCCTCTGCCTCCTGCTGACGGTTTTGGACACAATGACCGTGTACAACGGAGACAAGGTCTGGGAAACCTAGGCAACCCAGTAAGGGCAGTGGGGGAGGAGAGTGAGTCGTCCTTCGATGACGCAGAGCCTGTCAGGAGGTCAATTTACAGGCACAGACAGGATAGTCAAAGCTCCTTTTGCCTTTTCAGTGACTCCAGAGAGAGATCGCGGTCTGGCAACCGCAGATCTTGCAGCTGTATTGGTTCTAGCTCTGATCGTGAGCCACAAAAGGAGAGGCCTCATGGGACGGCTCCTGAGCAGGGGCATGGACGAGGCCCCCAAGAACCATCGACACGATCACAAGGTGAGTGCGCACAACCAGCACCTACACCTCACGGTGGGCAGGAGCAGGGACAATTAGTAACAGGACTGAAAGCTTTGTTGGGGGGTCACGAGGTAGCTTTGTCAGAAAGGGAGGTAAGGGACTTGGTAGCGGGGTTAGCAGCTAGGGCTTGGCCCCCCATAGCTAGTGAGATGAGGTCTGTAACAGGAGAGCGGCACGCCACGGTGGCAGTTCCCGAGGCGGTTGAGCAGTCGGCTGCGCCAATGGAGGCTCTTAGGGTCTCGGATGAGTCGGATGGAGGTCAAGGAGCGTATATGGAGAAGGGAATTTATTGATATCTTCTCTCTCTTACCAGTTTCGCGGGCAATGGACTTTGGGGAGGGTAGCACAAGAGGTGAAGGGGGAGATAGAAGGTTGTCGATTCTGTTCGATAACTGGCTGCAAGCCTTTTCTATTTTGGCCTGCGTCACAGGAGAGTAGTTCCCTGCTCAGTGCTATGCTCTCTTCGTGTATCTAGAGGAGATCAGAAGCGCTTATAGGACGTACAGAGGAATGGCATGGCTGAAATTCGATGAGGACTTTCGCCAATGCATGGCGACAAGGCCTCACATGACATGGAGCGAGAAGGCGAACGCATATTGGCTTAACGTTATGACACCTATGCGTGCTATGTCGTCCTTTCGGACCGGGGGGGGGGGGGGGGGGGGGGGGCAGACCACATGTTTGCTACGCCTTCAATGAAGGCATTCTGCAAATGGTCCCCCAACTGTCGGTTTAGGCACGCCTGCTCCAGTTGCGGTGGGGAACATGCAGCGACTAGATGCGCGAGTCAGAAGGGGGCAGCCCGCATTAGCGAGCCACTTAAAAATCGGCAGGACACCGGTGTTGCTGGACGCAATGCTAACGTGACTCGTACGCTACGGGAAGGCGGGGGGGATGGGCGGCGTCAGCGCGATTGCTGACCGAGGGATTCCGAGATGGCTTTGTCATTCCATGTGAAATGGAACTGACCGGCAGCTTTCCCGCTAACCTAAAATCGGCAGACGAATACCCCGGAGTAGTGCGGGAAAAAATTGAGATGGAAGTGAGCTTGGGTAGAATGGCAGGGCCATTCAGGGTACCGCCAATAGAGAATTTGCATCTGTCACCATTGGGGGTGGTTCCAAAGAAAGAAATGGGCAAGTTAAGGCTCATTCACCACTTGTCGTACCCGGAGGGCACTTCTGTGAATGACGGGATTGACAAGGATTTGTGTAAAACGTCCGCATCCCTTCATCGGTGTGTCGGCAGCGATGAGGGAGGACGTGAGAGTCTGGGTAATTTTCCTGGGCACGTTCAACGGGGTACGGCTTATACACCCACGGGCGGTATCTAACAGGGATATCCAGCTGTTCACCGATGCGTCGGGAAGTGTAGGTTTTGGGGTTTTATTCAATGGAAAGTGGGATGCGGCCCAATGGCCCACGGACTGGACGGAGGCAGGTCTAATGGAGGACGCACTTTTTCGTGAACTCTTTGCAATAGTTGTAGCTGTTCGGTTATGGGGATCAGGGCTGAGGGATCAGCAGGTGGTGTACCAGTCAGACAGTATATCGGTGGTGCAGGCTATTAATAGCGCCAAGGCAACAGCAGTGCCAGTGATACGTGTGGTTCGACAGTTGGTGTTGTGTTGTTTGCAGTGGAACGTATGGTTCCTGGCCAGGCACGTGCCCGGATCACGTAGTGGTATTGCTTACGCCCTGTCTCATTTCCAGTGGGAATGCTTCAGACTGCTGGCGCCTGGGGCGAAGCAACAGGGTGACAGCTTCCCGGAGGAGGTTTGGGAGTATGGAGCGCTAAGGTAGCGCGACTGGTGAGGTACTCATTGGCGCCAAATACATGGTTGGCTTACAGGAAAGTCTGATATGGCAGGAACTGGTGGAGTTGGCCGGGGGTGCTGACTCAGAAGAGAGGAGGACTGGGGTCCTGTTATGGTTTTTGTTGCGTTGTAAGAGCAAAGGGCTCTAAAAGCAGCTTTAGCATTTATGTTCAAGCTAGCCGGACAGCGGGACCTGACTAAGATCTTTATCGTCAAGCGGGTCGTGTGTGGCATGTTTAAAGGCAGGCAGACCCAGGATAGGAAGCAACATATAATGTTCTCGCTATTGCTTCGCATGTTGGATGCTCTGACAGAGGTGTGTTGCTCCCCTTACGAGACTTCGCTTTTCCGTACAGCCTTTGCCCTGGCCTTTTTTGGAGCATTTAGAGTTGGGGAGCTGGTTGCGGCTATCAGGCGAGGACCCGGGGGCCTGCAGCGGGTAGACGTTAGCCTACAGGAGGGCAGTGTGTCAATATGGCTGAGGAGGTCCAAAACTGACCAGGAGGGAAAGGGGAGAGAGATTATGTTGGGTAGGACAGGGACTGATTGTTGTCCTGTGGGGTGTATGACTAGTTTTCTGCAAGTAAGACCGGATTTTCCGGGACCACTTTTTAATACATGAGAATGGGGTGGCGCTTTCTCACTTCCAGTTCTCCAAGGTGCTTAAAATCTGCTTGCACCACCTGGGTTTGGAAGTCGCAGATTTTGGGTCCCACTCCTTCCGTATTGTGGCAGCCACAGTGGCAGCTAGTGTTGGGCTGCCGGAGGAGGTGACCAGGAGAATTGGAAGGTGGGAATCTAGGCGTTGGCGGAGTTATGTAAGACCAGAGGCTGATATCGCTTAACTGTGTTATCTTTGTTACAGGCACTGGAAGGCAACTCTGGATACTTTGGGCAGAGCAGTTCGCCTCAGTTTCGCCTACCGGCCTGCAACTGGGCCTACTAAAGGATGATCTACTGGTGCGATGGGCTGGCATTCGGGGGCTGAGAAGGAAAGGTGTCAGTGAGTTGGTTGATTTACATGCCCGTCGTTTTGGCAGCCCATCTGTAATCATAGTACATGCAGGGGGGAACGATTTGGGGGTAGTGCCCATTAAGCGTTTGGTCAGGGATATGAAAAGAGAGATAGCGTTGTGGAAGGCGAGGTTCAAAGGAGTGGTAGTCATCTGGTCAGACATAGTGAGGAGGAGGGTGTGGCGGAATGCCAGGGATCCTGTCCGTTTGGACGGTGCGCGAGTTAAAGTCAATAAATTATTGGCCAGCTTTTGTAACAAGTTGGGATTTCTGGCCATCCGCCACCCTGAGTTTGAGGGGTATGCAGAGGAGGAATGGTTTCTGCCCGATGGCGTTCATTTAAACGAAATTGGGATGGAAATGTTCATGTTGGAATGCAAGGAGGGTGTGCAACGGGCCTTGGGGATTTTGGGGGGGAGAGCCGTTCAGTAAGGTTTTGCTTCCTGCACTGCTTAGTGGCGGGATGGGGAGTTGCCCGGGCCAGGGGTATAATTAAAAAGGGGCTTGCCCCCACCTCTTGGGCAGGTGCAGTGCGAGAAGTAGGTGGTCCCTTGGGTTGCTGCCCCTGGTCGGGCTCCTCCCACTTGTTATACCATGTTTGTACATATATATGTTGGTTTAATAAATTGGCTGTGGCCCGTTGGTTTACCCATATTGTTCTTTCTCAGTGTCAGTTATTGTATGAATGCGCAGAATGGATCCTGCTGGGGTCATGGAGGCCTGTAGTGCGCAGGGCTCCCGTCGCATGAAGGGTCGCGTGACCCGGCGGAGCCCTGCGCACGCCTATTGGTTGGTGGGCTGGCCGGCCGCGGGGAGGAGCCGAGGGGTGTTGCCACGAGGCCGGCGCCATTTTGGCTCACTCTGCGGCCGGCCAGCGTGCGGATTCCCTCCCACCCTCCCAGGATTGAAGCATTTGGGGGGTTAGGTCATGGGTGTGTTTAAGTTTATTGGTATTTAAAAAATAAAAATAAAAAAAAATGTTTATACTTGTGTGTGTGTGTATATATACAAAGTATTGTGTGAATTTAATGTAATGCAGGTCATAGGGTATATGTTATACCTTCAAGTATTCTGTATGTAAAGTAATGGCCGCAGTGGCGGGATGGGGAGTTGCCCGGGCCAGTGGTATAATTAAAAAGGGGCTTGCCCCCACCTCTTGGGCAGGTGCAGCGCGAGAAGTAGGTGGACCCTTGGGCGCGCGCCCAGGGTCAAAAGGGTTGCTGCCCCTGGTCGGGCTCCTCCCACTTGTTATACCATGTTGGTACATATATATGTTGGTTTAATAAATTAACTTTGGCCCGTTGGTTTACCCATACTGTTCTTTCTCAGTGTCAGTTATTATGAGGGTGTGTTATTGTTAACTACAAGCCTTCCATTAGTCCTAATAAAACACTAGCAGTGTTAGCGGCAACATTCTTATATTCGTTATCATGCCCACCTTAATTAATTGCTACTGATAAAACTGATAGCCTAGAGCAGACCTGGGCATTGTACGGCCTGCAGGCCACATCCGGCCCTTTGGCTGTCCCTGTCTGGCCCGCTACAGTGGCCTACAATTGGATACAAATTTGTGTCCTGGACAATAAAACCCCCACTGCCAATTGTAAAAGGGGGCAATTTGTGAGCAGCAGCGTTGTGACTAACTGGGATTGATAGCATTCTGTATATACTACTCCTGCCACTGGGAAAATAAAGCTATAGAATTAATATTGAGCAGAATTAAGTTCAGCCTATGGTTCGGCCCTCCCCAACAATCCTAGTTTCTCATGTGGCCCCTTTGAGAAATTAATTGTTCACCCCTGGCCTTGAGGGTGAATCTTTCAGTTGATTTATATAATATAGTATTATATAAGTTTAACTTTTATATGTTTTATGGCATCTCTGCATATAATTGTAATGGGTTATAATTGCATTTATATATATGTACACTTTTCATTTAATCAATTCATGAAACAAATGCCAAAGAAACAAAATATATTTGTGTCACAAAACAGGGGAGGGGGTCCGATTCAACTCCAGAACTCCCTGCCTTGGCTACAGGAATCCTCCCTGGACCGTGGAGTGGATGGGTGACTGGCTTCTATTCCAGGGCCATCAGGATGCAGAAAAGGGAACAAGGGGTTAAAAATATCAAGCCGAGGTTGTCACCTCTAAATAATAGAGATAACCACTTTGGTGCAACCCATAGCCATTAATAAATTACCTGCCCATAACCAGTTATCTCAATCACCACAATGTAGTATCTCATTGTCCAACCTGAGGGGCGTTAGAGAGAATCCCAACATAGAGAGAGCTGGTTTTTACATCATAAAATTAAATATATGCAAAGTTCCCTTCTAAACTAGTTAAATCGCTTACACTGTTTGGATTTTCTGTCCAAAGTTAGATAACCCCATCAGGCGGGTTGTTATAAAGATGTGCAGTGCATTGTTCACATTTCATGTCTCTGGTGATGGAATTAGCAGGGACTGGAAAGGTGGCAGGATAAATAGTAAGTGACTACAACCCTATTTAGGAAGTGGTGAGGAGGGGCCATCAGAGGGCCAATCTGAAAGAATCCTACCGCCCAATGTAAAGTCAAGGGGAAATGGTCAGGACATAGCTCTTTCAGAGAGAGATTTTCAGTGGCGATCTCCAGGCTCTGATCTGATCATCAAAATATTAAATATATCCTTCCATGAGAATAACACATAACAGGTCCAACAATTAAACAGAATAATCTAAATGTCTGTCAATACATAGAGATAGTTATAGCTTAGATGACTTTTGGTATCCATCCAACCTTTTTTAATGTTAGACCGTGAGCAGGATTATGGAACCCACACTTAAAGGAATGTTAATGAAGTGGAAGCAGAGGAAGTGCACCTGCTCAAATTATAACGGGAAAATCCCAGTGTGTGTCAACCGTACCATGGGCCTATGTATAAAGGAGTAAGCAGATGCTAACTTTCTTTACCATTCAATCCTTTATCTATTGATAGCTAACGATGGTTTATAAATAAGTAACTTGCCCGTCATAAATGATGATGTTATATATGTTATATATTGTCTGTGCTGTCTCTCTCTATGCTCTCTCTGTGCACTCTCTCCCTCTCTCTGTGCGTTCACTCCTTCTCTCTGTGTGCCCTCTCCCTCTCTCTGTGCACTCACTCCTTCTCTCTGTGCGCTCACTCTCTCTCTCTGTGCGCTCACTCGCGCTCTCTGTGCACTCACTCCCTCTCTCTGTGCGCCCTCTCCATCTCTCTGTGCGCTCACCCCTTCTCTCTGTGCGTTCACTCCCTCTCTCTGTGCGCTCACTACCTCTCTTTGTGCACTCACCCCTTCTCTCTGTGCGTTCACTCTCTCTCCCTCTGTGCACTCACTCCCTCTCTCTGTGCGCCCTCTCCCTCTCTCTGTGGGCCCTCTCCCTCTCTCGGTGTGCCCTCTCCCTCTCTCTGTGCGCCCTCTCCCTCTCTCTGTCCGTTCACTCCTTCTCTCTGTGCGCTCACTCACTCTCTCTGTGCGCTCACTCCCTCTCTCTGTGCACTCATTCCCTCTCTCTGTGCGTTCACTCCTTCTCTCTGTGCGCTCACTCTCTCTGTGCGCTCACTCACGCTCTCTGTGCACTCACTTCCTCTCTCTGTGCGCCCTCTCCCTCTCTCTGTGCGCTCACCCCTTCTCTCTGTGAGCTCACTCCCTCTCTCTGTGCGCTCACTACCTCTCTCTGTGCACCCTCTCTCTGTGCACTCACTCCCTCTCTCTGTGCGCCCTCTCCCTCTCTCTGTGGGCCCTCTCCCTATCTCGGTGTGCCCTCTCCCTCTATCTGTGCGCCCTCTCCTTCTCTCTGTGCGCTCACTCACTCTCTCTGTGCGCTCACTCCCTCTCTCTGTGCACTCACTCCCTCTCTCTGTGCGCCCTTTCCCTCTCTCTGTGCGCTAACCCCTTCTCTCTGTGCGCTCACCCCTTCTCTCGGTGCGCTCACTCCCTCTCTCGGTGCACTCACTCCCTCTCTCTGTGTGCCCTGTCCCTATCTCTCTGTGTGATGTGTCTCTCTCTGTGCGCCCTCTCTCTCTTTGCAAGCTCTCTCTCTTTGTGCCCTCTGTCTCTCTCTGTGTCCTCTCTCTGCTCTCTGTCTCTCCCTTTCTCTCTCCCTCCCTCTACCCCTCCCTTTTTTTCTCCCTCCCTCTCTCCCGTCCCTTCCTCTCTCCCCCTCTTTACCTCCTCTCTCTTCCCCTCCCTCCCTCTTTTTCTCTCTCTCCCCTTCTGTCCTCCTCTATCCTCTCTCTCCCCCCTCCCTCTCTCCCTCTCAACCCCTCCATCTCTCTATCCCCCTCTCTCCCCCCTACCTCTCTCTCTCCCCCTCCCTCACTACCCCTTCCCTCTTTCTCTACCCCATCCCTCTCCCCGCCTCCCTCTCTCCCCCCTCACCCCCCCCTACCTCTCTCTCCCCCTCCCTCTCTCAATTGGCAGATTCCCCCTGCCTGTGCCAGCAAGTAGTGAGTAACGCCAGCACAGTAGGCATCACGCAGGTGTTACTCACATCTACTAACTATTATAGTGATATGTGGCAGTGTGCTCAATAATATCAGTCAAACTAAAGCATCATCAAAGTCCAGTCTAATCTTGTATTCAGTCTGAGGAGTCTGGAGTCACCTGATTCCCATTTCTTCCCTTGTGGAAAGGTTCCCCAGGGTCAGTAAAAACCATCTGCATGGCCATGTTCATGGAAGTTAAGTACATTACATGCAGGAGTGTTCTGGTAACACAATTCTGTAGTAGAGCGTAGTAGTCGTGCAAACTTATTAGGGCCACCAAATGAACTTCCATGATCCTTCACAAGCTCATGGATCCAGGAGACTTGTGGCTCCACTATCGAGTTGATGTCTTTTCGGCAAAAGGTATCTTCTACAAGCTCCACCATTCCGCCATGCATATTTTGTGTCTGTTGGCCAGTCCCACCATTTTCCTGTGTCTTCCATGTTTGCAGTTCCCATTGGAGCTCAGCTTGTTGTACAATTCAGGTAGGTTCTCTGCATTATGTGAGAGAGTCCGTAGTGCTTCTTCTGGTTGAGGAGAACACTACATCCCATCTTGTCGAAGACATCACTGCACCTCTTCTTGTATGGCTGCACGGTAATTAGTGAGGGCTATGCAGTCCACCTCTATAATATCCACCTCACCAAGATGTGAGAGTGAGGAGTGATGCAAACAGGTTTAACTCTTAGTCAGGTACACATTAGAAGACTGGTAAGACTTCATCTTGTCTTCAGGGTTACTTGCTGATATGAAAAAATAGGTCCCTCGTTAAGATGGTCCTGAAGAAGTTCACATCGAGCTAGTCTTTGACCACAAGGTATTTATTATATTAGATTAAGAAAGAGCAAGAATTGGTCATTTTATGATGCAAAACTGAGGACCTGAGCTCCCAGACCCCCGTCATCCAAAAGTCCACTCTGGTAGAATTACGTTTTTCAGGTTTATAACTTTATCATTCGTCTTGTTGAAATTATCCATAATAAATTCTGGCAATATCTGAACATATGAAGTAAATACCTTATGTTTCACTACGCAGCCCAAGTTCTAATGTGCTTAACATTCTTAATAGAAACTAAGGATATGTTAGACAATAAATACATGACAGGATTTTTAATCCTCTTTAAATGGTTATTAATTCTTACAAAAGGAGAACCGTAGAATATGAAATATGGTTTTAGGCACGGCTTCATATTAATACATTCCTTGAGTATTTTAAATGAATTTATCAGAGATAATCAAGTAGCTCAGTATAAGAAGCTTTTAAACATATAATAATTGTCAAACTGAAAGGTGTTGTCACGCTTGCAAGGCGAGCCGCTAACGTATGGAAGCCTTCCGAGCTTGGAGCACTTAGGAGAAGAGCTCCAAAGGCGCTCATCGCCCTGCGAGCCGCGCAAACTGAACAGTTGAGGCATTGAAACATGCAGGACTTAGACTGCAAGCAGTTAAGAAACGCGGGACTTACTTAAGCTGCAAGCAGTTGAGGAACGCGGGACTTAAAAAAAAAAAACGGCCTCGGAATCTCGGGGGCAAAAAAAACAAAACACGCAAAACTATAACTTTAACGTCCACAACGCAGAAATCGAAAAACACGAAAAAAAGACAAAAAAATAAAATGAAATAAAGAAACACTCACACACAGCACGGGGGGAATGCCAGGACGCCTGGGAGTGAGGTTGCACAAGAATTTAAGCCGAAATTGACGAGTTTCGGCACTCGAAAATCGGTTTAGCGCGAAAAAAAATTACGGACAAAAAAATAAAAATGAGGCCAAAGGAGACTGAGGCGCGCAAATCACCAGGTACGTACGAGTTAGCCAAGAACGTAGGAGATACAAAATATTCCATTACAACGGCTGGAAAATGCTTGCGAGCCAAGTAACACATAGAAAAAAGCCGCCATTTTACACTAACTTGCATATAATAACATTACGATTCTAAAATGGCGCTTTACCTGACTAAACAAACGGTTTGGCCTCGCACACGCAGCCTTTTTATACTGCACACTTGCCACATTGCTGACACTTTCTCAGGTGATGAACAGTCCAACTGTACATTTTCAGATGCAGGAAAAATTAATAGAGTATAAAGTATATTAGTTTACTAAGTAACTAATTAATTAATTATTAGTTAACAAAATATAGATAAATATATATCTTTGGGATGAGCGCCAAAGGTGCTCAGAGGAGCAAAAGTACACGAGAGGAGAGGCTCGCAATGAGCCTATTTAATATAAATGGGTAAAGTATATTAATTTATTAATTCACTGTACTAAATACATTTTATATTCTACACTGTACTTATACAGTATATCTGGCTTCGCAATGAGCACCGAAGGTGATTGTTGCACAGTAGAGATGTCGCGGACAGTTCGCCCGCGGACTATTCGCGGCGATTTTGGCTCATTCGTGCTTGCATCGGACGGCGGACACATGCGCTTTTCGGTTCGCCCCCTATTCTTTATCATTGAGGAAACTTTGACCCTGTACCTCACAGTCAGCAGACACATTCCAGCCAATCAGCAGCATACACTCCCTTCCAGGGCCTTCCATCTGAAGGACAGCATACATTTTAGAATCATTCTGAAGCTGCATTCGTTGTGAGAGGACAGATAGTGTAGCTGCTGGAGATTTAATAGGGAAATAGATAGCCAGGCTGTGTATTTAGCTTCCACTACAGACCTGAAGGACTCATCTGATATCTGCTGCAAGGACAGCAACCCAAAAAGCCCTTTTTAGGGCTAGAACATCATTCATTTTATTTTATATTTTTTTTCTGTGTAATCTTATTGCATATGCCTGCCTGCCAGCGTGTGTCAGGCTAACACCTAACAGCTTATATTGTGCTTATTTTCACTACTCATACCTGGTGGTGTACCATACATTGAAAACAACCATTTTTTTCCTGTAATCTAATTTCAGTTGCCTGCCTGTGTCAGGCTCACAGCTAATATTCTGCTCTGTTTCACCAGTCATAGTTGGTGTACCATACATTGAAAAAAAACAACCTTTTTTTCCTTTAATCTAATTTCAGTTGCCTGCCTGTGTCAGGCTCACAGCTTATATTGTGCTCAGTGAAATAAAACAACACTTTTTTGACTGTAATCGATTGAATATCAGTTGCCTGCCTACAGGCAGGTGTGTGAAGGCCTACAGCGCCTACTCTGCCAACTTTTGCCAGTGCACAGTGACACTCATATCTGGTGGCACCTTAGATTGCACGCGCAGTGCCCCAAATTTGAAGTGGGAGGACCGACCAAGCATCTTTTTCCATCTCCCGCTTCCAAAAATCCATGCCATATACACGTCCCCTGATAGGTGACGTAACAGGTATCAAACTGATAGGAATAAATAGTACAACTTAATACACCACTCCTATCTGGTGGCACATTACATTGCTCGTGCAGTGCCCAAAATTCGAAATAGGAGGTCCGACTAAGCATCTTTTTCCATCTCCCTGTTCCAAAAATCAATGCCATATACACGTCCCCTAATAGTGGACGTAACAGGGATTAAACCGATAGGAATAGTACTACTTAACAGTACACACCTTATAATAACGCAGACAGAGGCAACGCAGAGAGAGGAGTCTGAAGAAGAGGAGTCAGAGGAGGAAGGTGGCTTTGAGGAGGTGGAAGACCAAACACAGCAGGCGTCCCAGGGGGCTTGTTGTCACCTTTCGGGGACCCTTGGTGGCTGGGTGGAGGAAGAGACTTTCAATGACATCAGTGAGGACAAGGAACGGGACATGGCTAGCTTGGTATCCAACCTTGTGCAAATGGGGAGTTTGCGGTTGTGCAAAGGGACTGTTTGTGGTTGTTTGCGGTGCATTAAACGGGGAGATTGGTCTGTTACTGTGAAACAGGTGTAACCCTTACACTACCTGATCGATTTAACATCATACCTGATGTTTTAAAGCATGTTATTCCAAACAATTTAGGAATGTTAGGTGATTTATGCCCTTTATAACTTAAAACCAGACTCTGCATCAACTATGTAATTTTCCGTGGGAGTTTTGCCATGGATCCCCCTCCGGCATGCCACAGTCCAGGTGTTAGTCCCCTTGAAACAACTTTACCATCACTATTGTGGCCAGAAAGAGTCCCTGTGGGTTTTGTAATTCGCCTGCCCATTGAAGTCTATGGCGGTTTTATGTTGGCGACATCACTATTGCACAGCAGTAAACTTGAAGTACACAATGCCAAAGGTCCTCAGAGGAACAAAAGCTTTACATTGTGTGGCAAACAGCATTGCCATGGTTTCAAGTTTTATTGACCCGTCATTTTTGATGGGCAAGTCGCTAGTAGAAATATAATTATAACTTTCCACACATACACATTAAATTCCAAACCTGTAGCGGCAACGTGAGCCCCGCAAAGCCTACGGGCTTGAAATTTGTCTGAGTTACAGAGCTATTACAATCCACCATGCCGCAAGTTGTGGGCCGTAGACACAAGCCCGTAAACCATTCTTGCTCCCGTTGGATGTGCAACCATGAAAGTGATCAATTAGTCAAACCCGTTGTTACGGGTTTAGACGGAGCCAATGGCAAAAGAGATTGAGATAATTACGTCACTGAAAAATGGAGGTTGGATTTTCAAGCCTTACGGGCTTCAATTATGAGTTACTAATGGACCCACATTCCAGAAATAATGCAATATTAATAAATCAGTAAACAGGATATTGTAGTCCATGCAAACTCCATTATATTTATTAACACATTGATTGCCGGGATCGATATAACACGGAAATTAAACAGAAATAAAAGTAATTTATATTGCTGATTTGCGAGCTTGAGAATGTTGTGCTATTAATTTTAATACCTAACATCACTTTCCCTTTAATTATAAGTACAGTAGTGTGTGTATGTTTGTAATTACAGTGCTACAGATTGGACTTTGCCCCCTTGCGGGTCCTCTCTAGTACAGTTGGCTTTTTGGCTCCATTTGCAGGTTACAGGGTTGAACGCCAGTGGAACGTAGCAGTTACGGGCTTGAGAGAACAGCGGATTTGCGGGCACGCAGTTAAAATTCCCACGTCCCGTAGCCTTTTTTCTTCGCCCGTAAGCCACAAGTCGTTGGCCACTTGCTTTACTTTGCTTTTATAACTATGGAAGATACTGATCTGATAATTTTGTGGTGTATCATTTTTTCAGGCTATGTATATATAACTTTATATTTGTTATGTGTGTATTTATGGGCATAGGAATCCATGTTGTGTTTGTTACATCATATCCTGTCAGCTGGATGATGGAGATGTGTGTTTGTCGTTATATGTGGAGGGGTGGGAATGGAGTCAACAGGCAGAAGACCAGAAGATTGAAATTGACACCACACCACTTCTCCCTCACTGGCATAGAAGCACCCCTCTCACACATATCACTTCCACCAATGTATCATGGATCCCTCCAGGGTACTGCAGAGGACGCAACATTTTTTTAAAAATGATAAATTAACTGTATGTTTTTTTTGACTAATTATGCTAAATTTTTTCAAACATACCGTATCTGCCGGCGTATAAGACGACTGGGCGTATAAGACGACCCCCAACATTTCCACTCAAAATATAGAGTTTGTTATACACTCGCCGTATAAGACTACACCCTCTGCCGCACATCTTTACAGTACCTGTCCATGTCATAATTGTACGACTGCAACGCGAATGCAGCGCCTCCGGCCCGCCCCTGCATCTCCCTGCGACCGGCACTAGTGCGCAAGTCCGCATTTGCAAGCTCTGCGTAGACAAGGGGCAGGCCGGTGCAAAGCTGCTTCCCGCCGAGCAGAACGGGGCGGTCACGCCGAAAAGGCTGGCCCCCTGTCTCGCTACTGATGCTCGCCGCAGCCGCGCTGATGACCCGCCGTAGAATGAGGTAGGTCGGCATCGAGAGGCCACTATGGGCACCGGGCGAGTATCGGAAGGCCACTATGGGCAGCTATGTCTACCCCAACTGAAGTGCACCCGGCGTATAAGACGACCCCCCCACTTGGAGGCATGTTTTTCAGGGCAAAAAAGTAGTCTTTTACGCCAGCAAATACGGTATATATTTTTTTATGGTGCAGTGGTCATTTAATCCTTATACAACCTTGCTTTGTATTGTATTTTGAACCTTTACAACCTTTCTTGTGTGTGGAGCTAGCTAGCAAATTTTCAATTATGAATATGAATATATATAAACAAAAAAAGTCAAATAAAAGAGGTGGAAAAGGTAGAGAGAAGGGCAACAAAAATAATAAGGGGGGGAATGGAATGGTTAAGTTATGAAGAAAGACTAACCAAATTAAACTTATTTTATGATGACCTTATTTAAATACACCCAGGGTCAGTATAAATATTTGTCAAGGGAGCTTTTTGTGCCAAAAGGTTTTCAACTGACAAGAGGACATCCCTTGTGGTTAGAAGTAAAAAGATTCCACCTTAAAGAAAGAAAATGGTTCTTCACAGTAAGGGTGGTTAATCTGTGGAATTCTCTACCAAATGAGGTAGTGACAGCAGATTTGATTGATAACTTTAAAAGGGGATTCAGGGTTATCATGGATAATTAGAGACAGTATTGATCCAGGGAGAAATCCGATCGGCAGTATCTGGGGTCAGGAAGGAATAAAAAAAATTCCCCTTTGAGACAATTGGCTAAGTATCACTTGTTTTTTTTTTCTGTTTGCCTTCCACTGGATTAGTTAATAATTAAAAATAAAATAAAAATATTTAAATAATTGATTAATAATTAATTAACAACTAATTAATTAATATTTAATCCGCATATTGCAGACCAGAGGAGATCTTAAAAGGTTGAACTTGATGGACTTAAAGTCTTTTTTCAACCTTGATTACTATGTAACTATGTAAAATACTGTATTTTAATGAATTTTAAGTTGAGTTAAGTCATAGTATTTTATATTTTTTGGCAGTAAATCCTCTGTACCTTTCTAATAAAGTTGAATTTTGTTCCAGTACACATGTGTTTGTTCTGTACTCTGTATCTCTCTCGTCACAGTTTCTTACTCAAGTGGAACTGTTAGAAGTGAAGGAAACAACTCAAGGAATTTTAGGCTTTGAAAAAAGAGATAGGCGTGAAATTGATGTCCCTGTCAATTTCAGCCGAATAAACTGGAAAAAGCATTTTATAACGGTCAATGAAACTGTACATTTGAGCTAAACTGACTTCATAACAATTGGTCATGTTCAAGACACTTTTTTGGAAGATACAATAATGCAGCTAAAATTTATATATGATGACCTATTTTTCCTTTTTATTCTAAATCACAAAAGGATGCCTTTTAATTGAAAAAATGCCACATCTTAACCATGCATTTTGAGTATATTGCCTGATTTATTTCAGTTATTCGTTAATGCTAACATAAGAAAACATTTTAGACCCCAAAATTAAAGGAGCATGATTTAAGCATTTCTCTTTGCAGCATAAAATGTAATATGGGTGTGTTAGCTATAAATAATCATTTAAATATATATTTGTGGTCTCTAAATTCACCATAGAGGGTTTAGGGAAAGTTAAGAAGCTAAATAAATGTGGAACAAAATCCTCCAAGGAGGGATTAGGAAAGCCAAAAAAGAATGGCCTAGGGCACGCACAAGTTCACTACTTAGTAGATTTGGGCCAAAATCCACCAAGCAGAGCTTATGAAAGCCAAAAAGTGAGGCCTTGGACACAGACAAGGACACTGCTTGGAAGATTTGGGCAAAAGTCTGCTATAGAGGGTATAAGGAAAATCGACAAGCTGAGTAGATTTCAGCCGAAAACTGCAAAAGGGGCTTATGGAAAGCTGAAAACATAACTTTGGACATGGGCAAGGAAACATTTTAGTAGTTTTAAGCCAAGAATCACTAAGGAGGGCTGATGAAAAGTTGAAAGCTTACCTTGGATATTAGGAGACTTAGTAGATGCAAGGTGAAAAGTGAGAGGTGGAACCATTGCTCTCCAGGAATGGGAATGTTCTCATGGACTTGAGAAACTGCCCTGCAGGGAATGTGGAGAAGCTACAAGGCAATGACAAATGCCATAAACTAGAAGAAGGCAGAAAAGGGGGGCAAAACCAGCAGATACAAATCATCAAGGGCAGGTCTCAGTAAAGCCAAAGACGAGAGAGCTGAGAAGGTCCCTCCAAGCACAGAAATGAACTGAGGGGTGCAGAGGAGATCAGGAAGAGCTTATGAAAGATCAAGAGGGCCCCTTCCATAATGGCAGGTAATAACCTGCACACATATATATATATATATATATATATATATATATATATATATATATGAGATGTTCATGTAGGCCCTGATGTAGTCAATGTAGCTAATTTATCTAAACCAACTAAAATGCTACATGCTCTTTTAAGGCTGTGCAAGTGCTCTTAGTGAGCCAAATCCTCAAATTTGCACAAGATTAGCTAAACCCCATATGAGAACACTTATAAGACATGTTAGGATCCCTGTACCAGAAAAAAACAACCTAAAGAAGTATTTACCAAACCCTAAAAAAATGTATCTACACATCTTAAAGCTTCAAAGAAGACTTTCTAATGTTTAACCCAGCCAACTACAAGGAATACAAAACCCAATCAATTTCTGCTTGCACAATTATACACCAACACTGAACTAATGCTGTCACATCTGCTTAATACAGAGCACCATGGGTGAAAGGCTGCCCATATGCCCTTCGAATACATTTACAAGCCCCCTCAACAATAGTTGTCTTAGTATTCAATGTGTATATGCTGACTTATAACACTATGTAATGTGTCTGAAATTAACATAATGTTATGTGTCTCAACTACAATGTTAATGAGTAATGGTAATAAACCTTATCAATGTGTTTGACCAGGTAAAGACCTGTTAGTCGAGCATGTCTTTGTTGCCTCCTATTATAATGCAAAATCCATGTCAGCTCTTGGAGCACCTCCACGTCCAGGATATGCCTGCCCATCTCCTGTTGATGCTAGTAGATATGGCTGTCCAGTGTCCTCCACACTCTATGTGGGAGAGGATGGCATTAGAGGAGTGGTAGATGCTGCTGGGTGAGACACTTGTGGTGCTGTAGGAACCAGTGTGGTGGGGTTGGGGAGCATCAGCATAAGCCACAAAGGGTTCCCAATAAGAGCAGATGGGAGAAGAGTTCATGTGTGTGAGAACAGATCTGTGGGGTCGAAGGCTAGGAGCCTGCAAGCTCCCCCATGGCGCAGATTAATTCATACCCTCCTTCTGTCCAATGTCTTCCTTTTCCTGTAGTAGTGGGTCCTCCTGCAGCTCCTGGTATGCTGTGGAAGGAGAATAACATATTTATTTCCAGCATGGTTCTGTCTAATTATACAGACATGGTCTGGTTGTAGTATATTAATAGTATCAATATCACATGATTAGTCACTCATGGTCACCAGCTATATTATATATCTGATATGTTGTATTCCAGCTAAGTTACAGAGTCATTTCTGTGTGATGTAGGTCATATCATTGAGTAGGAGTGTATGTTTTGTGACCATGATTGATGATGGCATTGTATGACTGGTGGTGCAAGTATTCACTTTTATAAACTGTGTTTATGGACATTCTCCCGCTCAAGAGTTCCTCTCATGCGTTATCCGCCACAAAAGCTGGAAGACCATAGGCTGTGGCTTGACTACCTGTAATTTTCACAGCCATCTTGCTCTTGACTATTTCCCAGCAGTCATCATAGCGGAGCTTCACATGCTTGATAACATGAAGTCCAACAGAGATAACCTCTGTTACCACTTCTCTCAACATCCTTGACCTCTGATCTTCTCTGACATCTCTGCCTCTATTGAGGATATGCAACCATTAGTGGGTGTGTTTAGGAGGACAATAAATTCCCGCTGGGTGTTATTGGGGTCCCTGTGTTTGCTGCCCTACTCGTTACTCCATAACTGTTCTTGCAGTACCTGACCTCTATGCTTGGTGCCTGAGACTCAGCAACTCTCTTCCCCTCACTAACCCCTGAGGCCTCACCCACAGGCCTTACTTATGGTGACACTGCACATGGGGCAACTCCAGTCCCCTCCCCTTCTCCTCTTGCTATGTCCTCACCTCTCCCCCTCACCAGTTCTCAGCCACACTCCTCTCTCCCTCACCTCTCCAACGCTGGTCTCCTCTCCGCTCCACTCCTACCGCATTAACTCACTCACAGATACACACAACGTCAGAAAACATTTACTATCAGCACCCACAAAACAAAAGTGTATAAATAGCTTTGTAAAAAATGTATGTGCTATGTGTTTTTTAATATGTCTTCGAACAGTGTAGGGTAATGGAGTATGGGATGGGCTATGTAATATATTGTGTGTGATAAGTATTAGGTGGTATATGTATGGCGATGGGGTGTATATGTTAGGGGGATTACATGTGGGTATGCGTTATAGGGTTCACTGGATGGCATGAGGTAAGACCTATTTATTTTAAGGGTTTTTAAGGGTATACAGCCCGGAGCAGTCAACATTTGAGGGGGAAAATGTTGCTTTATAGAGTCCATGTTGAAATATTTGCTAGTGTTGTTACAGGAACTATCGTGTTTATTAGCTCTTACTCATTAGTCCAATCTCTAAACTTCTTGTGTAACTCGTAAGGACCATTACAAGTGCTCATAAGCTATTTTTCCATTTGGGACCATAGTTACACTGCACACCATGTAATAGCTCAGTAAATTCTATCTTAAGAACTCACGTAGAGCTAAGACATCCTTACAAGAGCAATATAATGGAGCCAGATGACCTTCTCCTGAGATGCAACATAAAAATGCATTCCTATTGCAATATATTTATTTTAATAGTGTTGTTATATCTTTCAACTTCAACTAAATATAACTTTTTGGAAAGTGGTTGCATGACCCATGCATGATCCATTTAGGCATAGATGATGAATAACGGACACGACGACTGAATGGGAGAACAACGGGCCACAGCTTTTTTTTATAAACAATTGTATATAACAACACATAACTTTATTTACACAAAATACGGTAATACTTTTTCCGGGGGAGGAGCCCGGCCACGGACAGTGACCTCACGCTTTGGGCCTTGCACAAAGCCCCAATGCTTATATTAAGCACGCCCTGTGAGGTAGGGCCAACGCCCACTTAGGCCAGTGGGCCGGGCAACTCAACTTCCACCAAGCCAAAAACATAGCAAAATACACAACAAAAATGCCACTTCTCCGCAAATTCCTTGAATACAAAATCTCTTTTTTTTATTTTCATATAACTATTTACATTTTTCATTTTAACAAACAACCAAATTAACAGGGTGGGTGGTGGGATTTCTGTTGGAAGACCGCGCTGCTGTGCCAAACGGCGCAAAACGTGGACGCACGACACGCCCCCAACGCAACTGATTGGATGAAGGCCTCGCAGGCTCCGCTGGGTCACGCGGCGCTACGTGCTGACCCAGGAAGCCTGTGCAGCCTCCGCGTCAGGCAGAATATTCTGCAGAATTAATCATAAACCACCTTTTTACTAATTATGTATGAAAGCACAATTTTCCTGCATTAATATATCTCAATATAATATGATAAAGGAAATAAAAACTTGTTTAGAGAAGAAATTAAGAAAGGAAGAAAAAAAAGTTTTATCTCATCCACTTTATTATTTTTAAATCCACAGATTTTGGGGTCAGATTGCAATTTACAGCATGGCTGTATATTGAATTTGTAAAAAAAATAATTGGTTCAAATGTATTTTAATTGGATACATCTGATTCTGAGACTGAATTACAGTTATATGTCAAAATAATTGTGAAAGAAAAGGAGTAAAATATGTCTAGCACTCACTGAAATGTGAGAAACAATAATTATCAGGTTTCTTGTATCAAAGTCTAGCGAAGGAGTTTAAAAGTTTCATAGAAAGAAGTTTTGTAGCTTGTGCTAACATTAAATCCAAATCCTCTCTAGTGTAGATATGTTTAAAAGGTCACATTTTAGAAGTGATTAGAATGTTTTATATGGACATAATTTCTCATTGAATATATATTTAAATAAATACTAATTAATATAGACTGGATTGGTTAACTAGTAGCAAGTATTATAAGACATTTTCAGGGCTGGCTCTGGGGGACGGAGCAGGGCGGCAACTTGATGAGGTGGCCAAAATGGGCATTGCTGACCATCACTGGACATCGCTGGAAGGTCATCCAAGGAGAGCGAGTGTATTAATTAACCTTGATCTTTCTCCATACCTTTATTTATTTATATTTTTAATTAATATAATTTTTTAATGTAATTTCTTTATTTCCTGTAAATATGTATAACATTTTTATTTTCTGTAATTATTTTATGTTAGATATTCTGGGGTGAGAGAGGGACAATAGGTGTTAATAATCCCCCATGGTAATGGTTAAAGTTTATATCTTGGAAATTAAAGTTAGAGTGCCATGGGGCTCCATAGGGACCCCAATGGTAACAGCTGTATAAATGATTCATTTTAGTGGCCTTAGGAAACCACAGGGACCCACATTGGAATAGGTAGCGACCCCATGGCGGTCCATAAGGAACTCTATGGGGTAAATTCTTTAGGTGGCGTGGGGATCAATACTTACCCTCATAAAAGGATAGTGATAGGCCTCTTTGAGTTTCTATAAGGACCCGCATAGGGGATAGAAACTATTCGGGTACATTGGGAGCCTTGTTATTTTTATTATTGCTTTACACCCAAATTCATTTTTATTACTTTAGATTGTAAGTAGTGAGTTTCTAATCTTGTAGGGTGCTTTGGGGAAAAAGTACTTTCTGCAAAGATGTTTAGCTCAAAACAGGGCCCTCCATCTTCTGCAGTTTGCTAATATTGTATTTTTCCTTGTTCTTATCCCATGTACAGCTCTACAGAATATGTTGGCTCATTACAAATAAAAGATGATGATGAAGATGATGATTACTGCTTAACAGCTGCCTGCTACTGGAGAAGGTTTATACATTTATATATAGATAGATAGATAGATAGAGATAAATAGATAGATAGAGATATAGATAGATAGAGATATAGATAGATAGACAGATAGATAAAGATAAATAGATAGATAGATAGACAGATAGTTTTGTGAACTTAAGTTTACTCTGATGTATAATTTGGAATCTGATGCACATCCTGTTAATTAATTTGCCTAATTACTCCTCCCCACCTAATATACACATCTCTGTCTTGTCCAGCTGCTCCTAGTCTCACCTCTGCTACCCCTGAACACAGACCACCAATACTCTCCCACCCACCCCTGGTTTATTTTAATTGATTGAATCACTCAAACTACTTGCATCTGATCTATCAACTTCACATGATGATTACTATCCCTACTTATTCCTCTTACATTACTTTCTTGGTCACTATGTTTCCTTTCACTTTCTTCCTCGACATTAGCTCTTGCTTGTGTCTGAGACTAGCCTCTTCATTTTCTCCACATTATCAGCCTTATTAAATTGAGATTCGGCAAATTTAAAAGGGCTCTATTTAAGCACATAGCATAATTTTTTTTACAGAAGCTTTTAGTTAGTGAAGACCTTGCTTTTGGATGAAAGTTCCCTAACTAAAAACTTCTGTAAAAATATTATGCTCTGTGCTTATAAAGAGCCCTTTTAAATTTGCTGAATCGCAATTTAATAAGGCTGTATGTCTCCACCATTTACATCTCTCCTCCCCTTCTTTCCTCCCTCTGCTCCCACATGCTCTTCTCCTTCCAATCACTATTTCATTCATGTTCTAAAGCTCATAAGCAGAAATGCTCTGTGAATCCTACTCTCATCTCATGCCCTTGCCTATTTTCCTGCTGGAGTTATATCTCCTAACCCTGACCTCAGTCCCACCTATCATCTACTCTACTCAGCACCAAGGCTATTTGCTCCTCTATGTCTGAAATGTACCCTCCACCATTCAACAAACTTATCATTTCGAAGTTTTTAAATCTTCCCACCTAAGCAAACTTAAACATCTCCTTCTTGACCCTGCTATTCCTTACTTTTCTTCCCCAGACTTCTGCCTCCTCCATTCTCTTTAGATTGTAAGTAGTGAGTCTCTAGTCTTGTAGGGTGCTTTGGGAAAACACTTTCTACAAAGACTCTAAGCTCAAAACAGGGCCCACCATTTTTCAGTTGTTAATATTGTATTTTACCCTGTTCTCTCCCCTTGTACAGCGCTACGGAATATGTTGGCGCATTACCAAAACAATAATAATCACATATATAGTTGTGAGCATGCAAGTTGTTGCTAACACTTTCGGGCTCGCATAGCGAGGGCCGCAGTTGCAGGCATGGAGCAACAAAGGCGCTCCTTGCACTAGTGGAGATGAGCGCCATAGGCGCTCATCCCAACCACCCCCTTCGGCTTTCGGCCCGCAAATGCAGACCCTCGCGAAGCGAGGGGCCGCATTTGCAGAGGTGGAGGCTCCCACATTGGCTTCAATGAGCCACAGGGCAGTGGGCGAGGGCCTCAGTTGCTGGCATGGAGCGCCGAAGGCCCTCCATGCCAGCAACTGCAACCCTCGCAAACTTTACGTCGCAACGCAAACAACACGACACACCAATTATGACCTTCGCAAACTTTTCCTCGCAACGCAAACAACATACGCCACGTGTTAACACACATTACGACCTCGCAACACTCGGACGCAACTCGCGAACATTACAAAATTCAAAACACAATACATACACACAGCACATACATAAAAAAACTTACCTACAGCAACAGGGAGCATCCAGGACCTCAAAAAACCAACTTACACCATGATTTCACTCAAAATAAAAGAGTTTACACACTAAAAAATTTAATAAGCGACAGAAAAAATGGCCGCAGAGCAAAACGAAAATGAGGCTACACACGCAAACACCATACGAGACACGTTAGCACACATTACGACCTCGCAAAAATCGGACGCAACACACGAACATAAAAACATTTAAAACACAATAAATACACACAACACACACATAAAAAGCTTACCTACAGCAAGAGGAACCATCCAGCATCTCAAAAAAACAAATGAAACCTTAATTTCAATAAAAATAAAAGAGTTTAGACACTAATAAAAATCGCTAAGCTAAAGAAAAAAAGGCAGACGAACAAAACGAAAACGAGGCTACAGCACTCTAAACACGGAAAACACCACAAGAAACTCGCAAAACACCACACGAAACTCGCAAAACACCACTAAGCACCTACGGATAATCCGCAAAGACGCATACCACAGATTACCCGCCATTTTACGCCAATGCGGAAGTACACCACTACGCTAACGGTTTGGTCTCGCGCACGCACAGTATTACACTGCACACATTCAGCACGCTTACACAGCAGCTCCACACCACTAATGCTGCAGCAACATGAAAACAGATTGTCAGCTCTTCAACACAATGCTTCAAAATAGGTAAAGTATATTAATTTATTAATGTCTTATATATTTCATTATTATACACCAAACAGCATTAGCTACCTTACAATTTCATTGCCGTCATTTCTTGACGGGCAATTCGCTAGTTATATATAATAATAGATAGATAGATGGGAGCATGTTAGGATTAGTGTAGCATGCTCATGTTACTGGATTGCATTACAATATATGTTACATGAGTTGTGAGTGCATGTTTGAGCTGGATAGGTATGGCTAATACCCCCTATGGTAAGAGTTTGTAAATTTTACAGAAATGCTCTACGTGGAAGCTATTTTATCGCTTCTAAAGCTTCCTTGTAAATGCATCTGCAAGGTAAAAGCAGCTTTGTGGGAGTTTTACCGGGAGTCATGTAATTAAGGCCTTATTCCCTTATGTTTTCTGATCTGCCTATTGCTCTGGAGTGAAGCTACAGACTCCTCTCCAGCTCCTGGGTCATTTGTTGCTGACTAAATTATCTCCTTTTAGTGGCAACAAACAAATTATTCAGGTAATAAAATGGACTGTTACGTTGAATCTTTGGAAATCAAAATTACTCTACATAAATATCTGTTAAAATAACAGTACATTTAAAAAAAATGCTTAAAACATACCTTTTTTTCATGGAATAGTACAATCATGCATAATATATCCAATAAAATACTGTAATTTGACAATTTTGCTCAAAAGCTCACTTTAGAACCTTGAAAAAGTAGAAAAACTTGAAGAGTAATTGTGCCTTTTTATTTACATTTTCTTGCTTTTTGTGACCATGAGAGTTGAGCCAATTATGTCAAATCATTTTAAGTGATGAGCTCAAGACATGATCTCTAAATGCTTCAAAGAGTTCCAAGACATTATAAAATCATACACTAGACGTCATCCAATCACATTTTATATCCAGTCTTTGAGAACCAAGAACTTTATACAGTCATTATTAATGATGGAATCAGCTCATCCTTTTGAATTATTAGCCAACATACAGTGTATTGGCACTTTGCCATTTTGTAACTCTTTTAGTATTCCAGTATTCTTCCTCAAACTGGATAATTGCTCATTTAAATTGACACTGAGATGGAATTATACAAAGATGAGCAAACATTGAGCATGATCTTGTTAAATATCAGAGATATGTTTATAAGATCTGGCTAAAGAAAGCAACATTTTCCATTAATAAGTCTTTAGCAGATATACAGTGCCTTGCAAAAGTATTCACTCCCCTTGGCATTTCTCGTGTTTTGTTGCCTCACAACCTGGAATTAACCTGGATAATTCCAGAAAAAGTCAATGTGCATAACTATTCACCCCCCTAAAGTCAATACTTTGTAGAGCCACCTTTTGCAGCAATCACAGCTCCAAGTCGCTTTGGATACGTCACTATGAGCTTGCCACATCTTACCACTGGGATTTTTGCAAAACTGCCCCAGCTCCTTCAAGTTGGATGGTTTGTGCTTGTGAACAGCAATCTTTAAGTCTGACCACAGATTTTCTATAGGATTGAGGTCTGGGCTGTGACTAGGCCATTCCAAGACATTTACATGTTTCCTCTTAAACCCCCCAAGTGTTGCTTTAGCAGTGTGTTTGGGGTCATTGTCCTGCTGGAAGGTGAACCTCCGTCCTAGCCTCAAATCACGCACAGAGTGGTACAAGTTTTGCTCAAGAATATCCCTGTATTTAGCACCATCCATCTTTCCCTCAACTCTGACCAGTTTCCCAGTCCAGGCTGCTGAAAAACATCCCCACATTATGATGCGGCCACCGCCATGTTCTTGGGTGATGTGATGTGTTGGGTTTGCGCCAGACATAGCGTTTTCTTTCATGGCCAAAAAGTTAAATTTTAGTCTCATCAGACCAGAGCACCTTCCTCCATACATTTTGGGAGTCTCCCACATGCCTTTTCACAAACTCAAAATGTGCCATTTTGTTTTTTGCTGAAAGTAATGGCTCTTCTGGCCACTCTGCCATAATGGCCAACTCTATGGAGCGTACGGCTTATTGTCGTCCTATGTACAGATACTTCAGTCTCTGCTGTGGAACTCTGCAGCTCCTCCAGGGTTACCTTAGGTCTCTGTGCTGCCTCTCTGATTAATGCCCTCCTTGCCTGCCTGGTTTGCAGTTGTGCCATGTTCTTTCCATTTGGTATTAATAGATTTGATAGTGCTCCTGGGGATCATCAAAGATTTGGATATTTTTTTATAACCTAACCCTGATTTGTATTTCTCAACAACATTGTCCCTTACTTGTTTGGAGAGTTCCTTGGTCTTCATGGCAGTGTTTGGTTAGGGGTGTTTCTTGCTTAGGTGTTGCAGCCTCTGGGGCCTTTCAAAAAAGGTGTGTATATGTAATGACAGATCATGTGACCCTTAGATTGCACACAGGTGGACATCATTTCACTAATTATGTGACTTCTGAAGGTAATTGGTTGCATTTTATGGGCTTCATAACAAAGGGGGTGAATACATACGCACATGCCAATTTTCTGTTTTCTATTTCTAAAAAATAGTTTTATGTATATACTTTTCTCATTTCACCTCACCAACTTAGACTATTGTGTTCTGATCCATCACATAAAATTTACTGAGTGCTCTAACATGGAGGAGTAAAATATTTACATGAGTGTTGAATTTAGGAAAAAAAAACTCCTGCAGACGATTTATGGCAGTGCCCTAACTTAAAGCACCTGATTTACATAGGGCCCATAGTTAGTAGAAATAGACATGAAAATGACTTTCTAGAACCAGATTAAATTAAACTGGAATTTGTGGTATATATATATATATATATATATATATATATATATATATATATATATATATATATATATATATATATAAATACAATAAACAACGGAAATTAGCATCCTCACTTTACTTACTTTTTGTTTGCATCAATTGCATGATTCATTGTAAAATTGTTATTTTTTATCACCGATAAAGAGATTTTGTATGCATGTATTTAAAAAAAAAAAAAACACAGTATGTTTCATTAAATTAATCTACTACATAAACTTACCTTAAGTACCTTTAATGGACAATTTTAAATGGAAAACGAAGATATAACTTTTATGGAAAATGCATAAATATCAAATTATAACTCTGCCTATTAACTACATTTAAAATAAATACCAGCTCTCACTGGATTGCACATGAAAGTCTATTTCACTACAAATATTACAAATTCCACCATTGCGCATTGCAGTGGGTAATTAAAGATGCACATTGAGTCCAATACACAAGTGAGGTACATAAAATATACATAGTGAGAAGCAAATAGTTACACTAAAGCATCACAGTGACTAGAGGGAAATAATCTTGAAAAAGATACAAGAATAATACAGTATTTCCCTGCAGTCCTTATAATTTAATTGAAATAGGAGAAATAGTATAAAATCAGTAGGCGTTCAGTGAAGTCAATGTGTTCTGTTTCAACACAGCTAATTTTCTGTAATCAGCTGTATTTGGTATTTTTAATCTTTTGAACTCAAAATGGTCCTGGGATGAACTGACAATTATCTCCAGCAAAAAATGTTCATTAAAGTAATACTACTAATTGTAAAGGTATACATTAATTAATTCCTTCTTTCAAGCTTATAAAACCACTGTAATTTGGCCATGAAACATTAGTAATTATGTGAGGAATGGGCATTAAAGTGAAAATCTTAATTTTAGAGGGCTTTGCTTGTGTCATGAGCATTCTGTATTGGTAATGTAGCTGTCATGATTACATTCATATGGCCAAGGGGACATGACATTGTTGCATTGTGATTATGTATTATTGTGTGTGTGGTTATATGTTGCCTGTACATGGATATCTTGTATCCTAGTTAAAATATATTATCAGAGGAAAAACGTGATATTGTACATATGTGGAAATGGTAAAAATGCTCTGCACAGGAGTTATCTGCAGGACATTGCATCTGTACACATATTTACCTTGATTCAAGGCAGATGACTTGTACTTAGGAGGCCTGAGCAAACACTTGAGATTAACATCAAGGTTGGTTGCTCCTAGCTAGCTAGAGAAACCTTTCATGTAGTTATGTCAAATATGTCTATGGTAATCAAGGCTGCAAGCCAGATGGGACTTAGTGCTGACATCACACATATACACAAATGTACACAAGGGTGTGGTATGGGATGATGTATAAATATGGTGGGTCTATGATTCAGTTCTAGTTTTCACATATCCAATGTGTGAGACTGTTTCACACATGTGTTTTGTATCCTGAATTGGGGAGTGGTCTTGCCATAGGCCACTAGTAACCTGTATCCAGTATTCTTTGCTGGTACCTTTGGGCATTGCGCTCTTCAGAAGCCATCTTTTGTGCCACAGAGAACAAGAACCCCACGATTCTGCTGGAGCAGGTTTGAACTAGGTTCATATCAAGCCCCCTTGAAGAAGCAGATTGTGACAGTAGACAACTCCCTAATGGCTTAATCCTTAGAGAGTATGGCCTGCCACCATTTTTACTCAGCAGTGGAGAGAGGAGGTGTGCATGAACTCATTACTATACACATCCTCCCCTGCACTGAACAGAAGAGATAACAAGCATTTCATCCTATTGACACTAGCAGAGTTTGGCCTTCATCCCATGGGTCCCATAAGAACTATTGGAAGACTGTGGAGCTATTTTAAGGCTCATCCAAAAAAGAATCCCATAAAATGTACTGACTCACACCCAGATGGGGGCGTGTGGGGGCTTTTGCCGGGAGCTCTCTAGCTCTAACTTCGCAACTTACTTGCAGGAGGCTCCAAGTCACATTATGAATAGTCTCCATAGCAATGTTATCGAATGGTACCCACTAACGTGGATACACTACACTAGCCCTAACAATGTCCCTTATCCCTATCCAGTGGCGTATCTAGAGCTTTTGCCGCCCAGGGCTGTCCCCAAGTTTAACACCAGCCCCCTCTGGTGCGAACATTATATGTATACAATGGTACCTCAGTTCCCGTCTGCTTCAGTTCGCATCTTTTTCAGTTCTCAATGAGTCTCACAGCGGGAAGAAGTACTTAGAACTAGGCTCTTGCTCGGAACTCGACTTGTCGGACTGATCAAGTTGCTCGGAAGTCGATGCTTGTTCGGAAGTCAATTCGCTCGGGACACCCTGCATCCTGTCTCTGCCTGTTACTGCCCAAGTGCAGCCTGTGTCTTTAAGAGCCAAAGTGCATCATGTGTCTGTAAGTGCCAATGTGCAGCCTGTATCTGTAATTGCCAATGTGCACCCTGTACCTGTAAGTGTCAATGTGCAGCCTGTGACTGTAAGAGCCACTCTGCAGCCTGTGCCTGTAAGTGCCAATGTGCAGCCTTTGTCTGTAAGAGCCAAATTGCAGCCTGTGTCTGTAAGTGCCAATATGCAGCTTGTATCTTTAAGAGCCAATGCGCAGCCTGTGCCTGTAAGTGCCAATTTGTTGTCTGTGTCTGTAAGAGCCAATCTGCACACTGTCAGCTGTATTAGTCAGCCCATTTAAATTCCCCTAACATGTAAAACTGTAGCCTGTAACGTA